>JBAIAA010000564.1:600000-782657 GCA_037893245.1 Crossaster papposus | reverse complement strand
TAAATATATACATATATATATATACAAAGGTCGTGAGTAACATAATTTATGAGGATAATGAGAAAGAAAGAGTATGACAACTGGTTGACATGAAGAAAAAAACAACAACCAATTGGACTCCAAAAAACCAAAACCAGAAAAAGAGGGAGACAAAACAGAAGATGAAGGGACAAACTAAGAACATATAATGTTACTGCAATGCAACAGATGGCTCAGGATAGAGTGATATAGCAAATTGGTGAAGATCGGCCTTTCCTCCTGTAGTTAAAAAGATATACAACTTTAGTCAAAGTTGAGTTTCTATAGACCAAACGACCAAATACCTGAAATATACTCTCCCATTATTATTAGGACTATTACTTTCAGTACGTTTTCTTATAGCTTGTAATATATCATGCCCACTGGCTAATTGTCTGGAAAAAAGATTTGGCATTTATCATCGCAAGATGTTGAGATCTCTTACTAATCTTTAAGAGTTAATAATAAAAAATAAAAAATAAAAAAAAATTAACGGTCAAAATATTAATACAAAACTACGGGAAACAGACGAATATAATATATATTATGACGGGAGAATAGCTTAGTTTAAACTCTTGTTACCACATGACGTAAAATCGAAATGCTATTTTATAATAGTTTCGTTATTATGTTTATAAAACACCAAATGAAGATCAAGCATAGGGGACAAGTCTAGCTTTCATTGGGGGGGGGGGGGGTACCATTTATCTTCCAAACTTGACTCCGGCGCACGGTCCGGCGTCAGGTCCGGGGACCCCCCCCCCCCCCTCCCCTATCTGCTACTTGAAGCAATTGTGGTTTTTTATTTCATTCTTCCAATGTCTTACATTTTTTCTTCCATCTTGAGAACTTGATGTAAATGCCACTTAACTCCAGATTGATATATTTCAATGTATGCCAGGAGATCGCTGCGCTGTAAACCACGTGGAATAGTACGGAAACAGGCGAAGGACACGTGCCCACTGTGTCACTATGTATCACAGCTGAATTCGACGTCCTCTGAGAATGCAGGCCGCACGTAGCGGCATGCCGGCCCAACCACGTGTTCACCCCCTTTGGCAAATACCGCTCGAAGTTTAAAATGTAGCATGTTGACACGTGGTGGCACCAACGGTCTAAATATTGTGTGCGTAGGGTGTGCGTACCAGTATTAAAATAAACTTCCTCGGTGATAAATGCCCCCACTTCTCAAAATTAGGAAAAAATAACTCTCCTCCAAGGTGTTTGAGACACATGAAATTAAAGGTAGTACACACCATTGATAATTGCTTGAATTATCAGGAATGGGTGGATTTGGGAGGTTGTATTTTATAGTAAATATCGTTTAACTGACCTGTCCGAAGTAACTGGATGCCTACAAATATTATTTACTTTCAAATAAGTAAGATATTTCCTAATAATTCGGTAGTAAAGATTTTTGATATCTGCAAATGGTGTATCCTACCTCTAAACCCTAATTCATCAGCTTTCATTTTCTGTTCTTTTATTTTCGGGAGAATTGTTATTAGAAAATGATTACCCTACAAATAGCCATGAAGCTCATCGACATTTTGAAAAACAAGCTCTACTGAAAAAATAGAACCCTCGTAGAGAAAATTTGTGTCCATATTCCACATAAATAAAAACTGATTGTCTAATGCATTAATTCCTCCCTTTTTATTTTGTTTACTGAAAATTCAATTTTACGACGTACCAGCACAATGCTTCTATAATATACCAAAATGAAAATCAATTCACAAGGAAGCAAGCAAACACTGCCCCCTATTTCGTCACAGTTTGCCCTATGTGTTTGCGATTATAATATCGCTAGGTCGGCAGAAGTGCAAATCAATAATGGTTTAGAGATAAACATAACAAACTTAAAGATGGACTACAACGGAATAATGATAAAGGCTGTGTTGCGGTTTTTTGTTCGAGAAATGTATAATGATTACTAATATATCATTAGTATTCAATAAATCTTGTTCCTTCATGCAAACAAAAAACAAAATTGATCGGCGTTCTACGACCCAGAAAAACTCAGTTTCAGCAAAAGCCCTTAACTCATGAATAATTCATACTTTGTGTGTGACGTACTACCCATGAAAACGCATACATATGGTGGCCCTGAAGGGAC
The DNA here is from genome assembly GCA_037893245.1 of Crossaster papposus. NCBI lineage: Eukaryota > Metazoa > Echinodermata > Asteroidea > Velatida > Solasteridae > Crossaster > Crossaster papposus. The sequence continues at coordinate 780,523 of JBAIAA010000564.1, read as the reverse complement.
TCTGCAGATCGCGAATATTGACGTCAAATTTGACGTCAATATTCGCGACTTTTGGGGAAAGTCGTGAATATCGACGTCAAATTTGACGTCAATATTCGCGACTTTTGGGGAAAGTCGTGAATATTGACGTCAAATTTGACGTCGATATTCGCGATCTGCGTAGTCCCTTCAGGGCCACCATGTATGCGTTTTCATGGGTAGTACGTCATCACTTTTCGCTGGTTTACAAGTCCGCTGGTACTATATTGTGGATTTCATTGTGGTTTTCAGTGGATCTTTGCCGGGAACCAGTACAGGGCGGGAAATTTCAATATCGAAGAATCGAGGTCTAATTTTTTCGGTCAAATTGCAACAAAATTATTTAGAGAAAAACATGACCGTAACAATAAAGTGTTACCTGAACACAACATAAACAAGGTCCGATAATAAATTTAATGTGTGAGTTTTCGTTGTAATCCATCTTTAAACTCAAATCATTGTATTAATCGCTTGCAGTGCATCCATCTTTGAGGTACCTGCTGTCGTTAAACATGAGCCTCGGACCTTTGGTGCATTGATTGATAATGAATTAACAGTACTCGGAGATGGCTGCCGAATGCAATCAGTCTATAGCCGAACATGCCACGGGAGGACGTCGACTTTCATAAGGTTTGCACAGGTCTACAAAATGGTAGACAAAAAAACATGCTTACACCAACGTGGAATGCTGTGTACGTGGAATGCTATGCACGTATATATACATTACTGCACGATATAAACCGCGTATAATGACTAATAACTTCACCTAATGGCTTTATTGACCCAACCCAAATAATTCTACTGACTCACTAAAATCACGCGTAACCCCGACCTATACTAGCATTTCTTTCTCTTATATTCTTTGCCTTTTATCCTGCCAAAAACCTTTTTACGATTTCTATGAGTTTTGATCTTTGGACTTCCCGTTCTGGTATTCTCCAAATATTTCTGATCGCATTTGAGGAGGGTGATTATTCACTTCTCGACGGCACAGCAAATACACGGGTGCTTATAAATAAAGTCTCGGGCTGCTGAGGGGGCCGCGGCCCGCGTGCACGCGTTGGATACATCGCATTGGTGCCAATACCGTTATGTTAGTATCTTGTTTATTACTAGACGGGGCCGTCATAATTTTGCGCCAAAGATACGACAGGTAGCGCCGGCGCGGCGGATTCGTGCACAGGTGTCGCGACGGGCCCCATCAAATTTATTATTAGACAAATAAAAATCATTCCAATTTCGGTCAATAATGTTGCTTTGTTTTCCCCTGAGGGTCATACTCACCTCTTTCTTCAGGAGGGGTTAAGTGTGATTGTACGCATGTAAAGAAATCATAAGCTAGTTTGACATTATTAATACGATTGCGAGCGTTTAAAGACATTGCGTGCACGTGTATCGGAACTTGGATGAAAACGTGTCGGTTACAGTTCCGTCTCTTTTGGTGCTGGTCGTTATGGATGTTATGTTTTTTATATTTTATTTTAAAATTTCTTGATTTATAGAATATTATCAGAACAATCAATCAATGCACTGACGGCTTTTGTAAGTTTACTTTTGAAAAGTCGATTGTTTTGTAAACCTTAAAGGGATCGTACACGTTTGGTAATTACTCCAAAAAGTAATGTCAATAAAAACTTACTGGGTAAGAAGTACAGCATCTTTGGATAGTATAATGCATTTTTAGAAACCTTTCACTTAATTCGAAGTACTGCGGTTGAGATAGCACTTGTTATCTCCAAAATATTATATCTGAGAAGCGTTACTGCAGTGACGTTTCTCAGATTGTGTATTCCAATGCAGATTATTCTTCCTGCGGGGACATAACCGCTCCAGATTTTCGGAAATATCTCAAAAGCGCTACCACCTTTTGAAATGAAATTTGTACAGGTTAGTTTTATGGTATATATCTATAACTATATAGGATTGAAACAAACAGTGGGTTCCAATTACGTTAACGCATATGATCCCTTTAACTTGCTCTTTCTCATGTTCTGTTGAAAACTAATTGTAAGCGGCCATTACAGTATAGCAGAAATGCTAAGAATCACATCAATATGCTAAGCGAAGATGATTCAGGCAACCAGTCCCTAGCAATTATTGTATACCGTGTAAGCAATATTTCGGCTGGTATAACCAGGTTCTTCCTTCATTGTATTAATATTTGATATTCCTGTCTAGTCGATGTTTGGTATTAAAAGGAGTCATTTTAATAATCAATGTAACTTATGTCCACGATATCTTGTTCATATATAATTTCCTTGTGTGTAAGTTAATTATCAGTATGTTTTTTAATTACACTGAAGAAGAAATGAATAATGATGTTGATATGATGCCTCCTTTTGTGGTGATATGAGTCATCATATTGAGGCAAAATGTTATAAGAGAACGTTGCAAATTGGGTTTATAAGTTGCACAATTTTGCTTAAATTTGACCAGGAGATACCCAAGACTTGATTACAACATAGGCCTATAGGTCCAAACTTTAGGGCAATAGCCTGTTCCTAAAATTCGTAAGGTCCTCAAAAATGTGTTGTGGTTTGGCTGTTTTTTGACACCCATGTACAATGTTGTTAGAATTAGCAGACTCGCGTGAAAAGAAAGGTAAATACAGGCTTTCTAAAATGTTTTCACGATGGAAGCCTTAGAACCTCCACTCACACACCCCGGAATCTCGGCCGTGCATTTGGAGCCACCGGCCCATGTCGTGTGTGTGCCTAACCTTGTTTGAACAACGACCAAACCTCTCGCTCTATTCAGGGTTTGGGGAGAATACAAAAAAAGAGGCCCCGAATTGCTCTTTTGTGCCTCAATATAAACTCTGAATTGGCGACAATTATCGGGCAAGTGCTGATGTAAGGCATTAGCGGTCGGCCGTTCAGATGAGTAAAAGCAATCGCTGTGTCGATTGTTAAAGAGGGTTTGTCACGGGGTAAAAAACGGTTGGACACCCCCCCCCCCCCCCCCCACCCCAAAAAAAAAAAACCCCACACAAACAAAACCAACAAAACACCCCACTATATAGACGCAGATGTTAGTGAACTCTGTTACAATTCACGTGTAAAGAAGTTAGGCAAATAACGCTGAAGTTGACCTCTTCAAATTGTTTTTCAAATCATTATAGTTTGTGTGAAGTTCCAGCGCGCGACTAACAGATTTTAGATGTAATTTTTGTTACAGCGGCATTAAATGAACTTTTAAAAACATGAATAATAATACATAATATGGCGGATATTCAGTCGTTTAAGTACATGTACCGATTAAAGGTTGTGTATTAAACATTCAGGACATACACTTTTATTAAAAAGTTTGAATTTAAAAATAAATATAGTTACATGTATAAAATAGCGGCTATTCAGTCATTCAAACACATGCAAACAAATGCCCATATAACAGCCCATAGCAAAAGTTATACTAAACCTTGCTTTAAGTACAGTCTGTATTAGAGTAAAAATTCATCCAATTGAAACAAGGGACAATTCATTCAGTATAATTGATCAAATTTTCACTTGCAGTTCCGCTGTTGTTATCATGGGCCAAGTTCGATCAAGGACTATAGTTAACTATAGTTTGACTAACTCTGATCGAACTCAGGCTAGTCGACGATGGCTGGACTAGTCTAGTCGACTATTCACGACCAGCCTACCGCGGTTGGTCGCATCGATGGTTACCAATAGCCGCTTTAATAGCACAGTACAGAGAGGACCAGTTTGGCAGTTAATGGTCAATAGTTCGACTAGAGTCGTTCGCACTTTAACTTCAGTGCGCATGCCCTAATGACATCACGAACTAACCACTAGTTAACTATAGTTCCTTGATCGAACATGGCATGCATGTCTGAGTTCAGCTTTTTGGGAGATTAAAGAGAGAGCAACATGCACTCATTACATCAGAAGATTAAAACATTTCCCAAGCCGAGATCATATTATATACCAAATGGATTCATTCCCAATTCTCTGGGAATGACATCCAATTACTCAAAAACACACTGCTGATGGGGGTGTGGCTACAACCAACCCCTCGGCTCACTGACGTCATCACTCAATGACGTAAATCTTGATTCATATCATAATAGCTTTAAAGCCTTATTGTGCGTTGTATTGACTGCAACGCATCCAACACACCTATTCCACAACTTCAAATCTTGGGCTGCAGCACCCAAGTCAGTTCACTCAAAAAATCCCGGATCCGACAACTTCACGCTTCCCTGGCAGTGGCCCTTGCATGCTTGACTTCATAGACTGTGAAAGTCTTGCGCACAAAGGTCACGAATGAACTTCCGGGCACGACCAAGCCGCCGGTTATAAAACTTATATGTGACCCAGCACAAGTAAATGAGACACTTTGAGGCAAAACAAATAATTTTGATTTCATCATTTAAAGCTAAACAAGCTTTAAATGATGAAATCAAAATCTCAATTTTCATTTTTGCCGCAAATTGTCTCATTTACTCGTGCTGGGTCACATAATATATCGTTCACATTTTGTAAAATTTTGTTAAATTTATTTAAACGTTTTTATCTACCTTTTAGTAAAAAGAACAGCGTCAAAACAAATTACTTCAAGAAGAATACTCGCTTTACACGTTGAAGCTCCTATTCGATGTGCCCGAAAGTTCGGTTTCTCGTAAAATCTCGTACGTTCTCGAAGTCTATTGCCCGGGTCCGCTGCCTGCCAGACCCTTTAAACCGTCGCCTAATAAAAGTCACCTTCTTGAGGTTTGACAATGCGAGGGACGATTCGCAAAAATAAGCTGCAAACATAATTTTCACTTCATTTCCATACTTAAAACCCAGACGCATGCAATGCGAGGGCAACGCGTGATCGCCTGGGCAAACGAACAGCGCCGGGCGCTGGTGGCAGGTTGGCGCCACGCCGCCAACAAAGCAGTCCACGGTGAGACCAGGACCACTCTCTCAAACCCCCAAAGCGACTATTCCATCTTCTACCCAAACATCTTCAATTTCTCATACCGATTCAACTAAAACTTATTGACTGAAGTCAGTGGCAACGGTACCAAGGACTAAAAATACCCGACTTACACACCGCGCTGTCCAAGACTTAGTGCTGATCTGTGTGCACAGGTCACACCATTTGCACCAAAAGTCAACACGCTGTACCTTGGCCCGTCAGCGGTCAATTTTTGGTAGACTTTTATACGTAACGTATTAATATGTTCTTGTTCGAGGCCGATACCATGTTTGCTTTGTGAGCCGAATCATTACGATAACACATGGCATATCTGATGCCCTTCATACAGCAAGATTATAAACCTATGGGGTTGGTTAATTTTTTTCGCAAGTTACTTTTTTGAACCCCATCATATCAAAATACAAGAAAACGTAAATGTTAAAGCTAAAAGGCACCAAACAAAAGATTATGTTAGGTCCTCTAACATACTTTTTTTTCCTTTGTTCGTCTAATGCAAAAAAACAACTTGGTCCTAGCCTCCTACTCCTAGGCTTACTCTTCGACAAACTTCGTCAAATAATGTGGAGTATTCTCCACGAATAAAACATGAAAATACCAGTGTTTTTCCCGTTTTAGTCTTGTATGTACATGACCTACCGTGGCTCAATTCTTTCACCAATCGTTTTGACAGTATATGAAAACTGGGTAATTAATGTAAGAATGGACAAGATTATTATAGAGCGAACGTCACTGCGATGTTTAAAACCGTAGATTTGATGTATGGACTCCTCTGTATACACCAACTTTACACGATTGCAATACAACGCTGAAGTGAGATAAATAGTTTGCGGTAACACCATGTGGTAATTCTCTTTAGTGAGTTGTGTGGTTCTTAAAAGAACCGGAAGGAACTCAACGTTTCGGATAGTATGCTCTGATCGTTGTCAGAAAACTGAAGTGTATAACATAAAAACAAATCATTTAGAAACAATGTAGGAAACCATTGAAATTTGGAAATCAAGAAAAACCAACATAATTTAACGATTTGTGTTGATAATAATAATTATGTGAAATTAGATTTTGGCAATTTACCCATTATAAAGGCTCTAGTACAGTTGAGTACAAAATGGCGTTACAGCAGCTATTTCTTTTTGTAAACGTGTGAGAAAATACCCCAAATACACACAGTTGGGACCATTTTTGTTATTCATGCGGTGAAATTACCCAAGAACCGAGTGTAGAACCGAACTCTTTTCAAGCCAAGACATCTATTGCATAAGCAATAACACGTGTCTAACTAAATAGGCTCCCAAAAGTTAAGAGTTTGTCTTTAATTCACTTACATTTAATACAATTGACGCCAAACTCACCTTGGACATGCGTCTGTCGGCCCCCGTCCCTTCCTCGTCCTTGTACATGATGTCCTCGTTGGTATTAGAAGGCAGGAGCTCATCAAACTTGGGATTGTCTCGGTGGATTCGTTCATCCGGGGGACCGCTGGCTCCTAGCGTGTTCTCGGATACGTTGGGTACCCGCTGGCGGAGCGCCAACGGGGTGGACTGCCGCGGCCCTTTAGACTGTTGGCTGGCTCTCCCCGTGCAGGCTCTCGCAGAGGAGCACAGGAGGAGACAGACGAGGAAGACAGTCAATAGGTGCTTACAAACACTTTGCATGATGACACCTGATTTATAACTACTCTCTGGAGAGACCCTGGAGTCGGCGATCTGATACAGATGCGTTGCTATAGGCTCGTGCTAGCCTACTAGGGTAGCTGTCGGTATGGCGACGCCATATCTGTGCGCATTGTAGAACTCAATGTCATTATCTTTCTGATTTATCGACAGGTGTGCTGCAAACAGGTGGCATGTACACCTTATCCCAGGTCCAACAAGAGGGATTTCTGGGATAGTGTCCAGGGATGTTACTTCAACAAGGGTTTAGGAGCCCTGGTCCAAGTTCTGTCAAGCTGATGTGTCGAACCGAGAGCGAGTCAGGAGTGGATGGGTATTGAACGCGGCCAGGTGTTAGACTGAACTGCTGGGTGTGCTGTGCGGGACGATGAGTGCCCTTTGATGGGCCACCAGGGGTAAAAGACCACCGAATCAGTGCCAGAGACACGTCAAAGATCAACGCGCTGCAGTGTACACAAGAGGGATGGTGACGGCTCGGCACAAGCCGGCCCCTGATTGGCCCAGCCGGCATGACAAGTGTCGGCACGGTGTCCAAAGGGCTGTCGGTTCGCTCGTTGGAGTTTGGCCAGACTACTTAACTCCAGTGAGCAGGCGCTGGGAAACGTGTGTGCTTTATTATACCACACACGCACATACATGTACATTGTACATGTACATGTAGCCCAGTCACTCAGTGCTAGTGCTGTAGAAACCAATTCACATTGGTGAAGATTGTTCAGCGATAATAAGTGGTCCCAACAATTCCGTGGACGTGCACCAGATACGCAGCACGGACAATCGTTAATAAAATCAAGTTAAGTTCACAACTATATGCTGAAAACAATATTTGCAATTTCCCAATACGTGACAACAACTCCCGGACGTCAACCCAAACTGTCAGTCACATTATCGGCCAAGCATCACCGTCCATGTTTGGAAACAAACAAGAATCAATGAGTAAATACGGCTCCAAATAAGTAGACCGAAAACCGAAGACCGAAGCGAGAATTGGTCAAAACACGGTTGTTTAAGCCTATACTACAGGAGCAAGGTCAACGCTTGGCTAACCTCCTAGATGATACCACGTGATGATGTTATATGATATGAATACACCTCCACAATAAGCCCAGATAGTAAGGAAGAACATGGGGGGAAAACATCCCATGCAGTCGTTGCAAATGCAGCTGGAGAATTGTACCGGTTATTTTCAACCAAAACAAATACCTGTAAGAAAAAGAAGAAAAAATAGAAACATGAGAATTATATGTTTGATTTCAAATGAACCACGAGGGAAACTGACCAGGTGCAGTTAATACTTTTATAACAATTGAACAAAGAAATTGACTGGAACGTGGCTTGAAAAGCATTGGTGCTGATTTAAGCGTGACAAACTACAGATAATACATTTGTGACCCGCTCCTACGAAACCCGACATAAGTCGCACAGGCTATTTCGAGATACAGCTCGTCAAAGTTGAAATGGGGTGAAAAAAATGGCGGACATCGATTTTTGTTTTTCGTTATTTTTGTATTCTTTAATAAGTATACTTTAACCCTCGGTTAAACAAAATCAACTTTATTGATAAGTAAGTACAAAAATCATGCCTTTATTGAGGCAAATTGTGTCCTAAAAGTGGTAATATATCTCCCAAATACATCGATTTTTTTGTATAGATTATCGCTACTCTCTTCGGCACTATACCTATATACATGAAATGAAAGCTGAAGATGTGTACTAAATGGAAATAACAATATCTCACCTAAAAAGAAAAACACTTATGTCTGGTTTTGTGGGAGCCGGTCACATTTTGGTTCGGCAAACGGTGCCAGTTTATGTTCTTAAAAGAAGTAACAACTCAAAATATTAATTCAATTTTCAAAACATCTGTTAAAATCATGTCATTTCAGTTTGTACAGTGAACAAAACTAATAAATGATAAATATAAACCTTATGTCTTTGCGGCACCAAATTAAATTTTGACTGGTTTTTATCGATGTTGTGTAATATACAATAATGCAATCAGATTATTATTTTTCAATAATATTTTATGTTGTGAAATTCGAACACAAGTATAATTGAAAGATAGCACACTCCAATGCTAGACCTATTTTCTTGTCGACTAATAATCATAACACAAAGGCCCATTCAAGGTGACTTGTGAAATGCTATAATAATTGACCTATCGCAGTAGAACACGTCAACACAGCTTGTGAAATCTTGTCCAATCACATGAATTGCACACCGACGCAGAGCGCGCAAAATATGAGACAACACATAAATATCGTACCAGGTTCCATAGGGTTGTCTAAGGGGCGTGGCTACCTACCAATGAGTGATAGGTCATTATTGAGCAAGAGATTAACCGTTGTCCATTATTATTTCTGTACTGTGGCTGTCAGAATATTTATCTTTCTGTTTCGCACGATTCTATGCGAAAATCGCGCTTCCAGACACCTTTTTTGGACGCTGCGCGCGAAGTTCAAGGGGACTCAGCCTAATTTCCAGTTGCTTGTTCGCCCGCTGTGAAATGTAGCGAACAGCCAAAGCCGCCTTTAAACCGCATCGCCGGTAACGTTTCCGTTCCATTGTTGGCTGGAGCAGCGACTGAATCGTCGGTTGGACAATCTGCGTTGAATAGAAACGTCAACATCCGCGGGTGATTTTGCGCTTGTACCACGCGGCGAAATGCAAGAGTGCTCCGGAGGTTGGAATATTCTTACCAGGGATGTGTGGCTAGCTGTGTTTGGGCCATGTTTTTTTTTACGTATAATGCGGTCCGATTTGATGGAACGAACGGATTATATTTTTCGATTTTTTGTTGAAACGCCACGGTTTGCTCACCAGTGGTTCCTATTACGAAATACTTTGTCGAAACTGGTTTGAGTTAATCTGAGTGTGTGTGCCTAATTCAATATTAAAAGAACAAATGAATGTAAAGACAAAATAGAAAAGTGTAAAACTTACAAATATTATGTCATTGGTAAATTCAAATTAACTAGAATCGATAAGGCGGTGATTTGTTTCCCCAAGAATTTAGGCTAAAACAAAGATGAAGATAATTGACAAAGATAAAACAATACCCTGGAACAATATTTTTTGCCAATCCGGTGTTCCGGAGGTCGCAGGTTCGAGTATCGCATTGCCAATTTATTTGTTCACTTTGACATTTAAATAAGAGACTGTACGTTGCATATCTTGGCATTAGCTCATTACATCTCAGAAATATCATTGTCTTTTCGTTCCGACTGTTCCTAAAATAACGGATGTGCATACCGTATTAAATTAAACACATTTCCAACCTTTCGTTGCACTTTCCGAAGATTCGTAGTGAAATAATTTTGCGATGTCAGTCAAACTTGTCACATTATCTAGCGGAATAAATTTGGTGTCGCTGGAGACTTTTATGAGGCAATCGTGCGGAAAACGGGCTCAGCAGCAGCAGCGGGGGGGGGGGGGGGGGTGGGTAGGGGTAGGTAATTGACGGGTGAACGAGAAGGAGGTGAGGTTGGTTACGGGCCGGTGGAGGCCGGTGAACTTGACCATGAACGCTGCGGTCGGAAGGGGTGAGGGATGTTTTACACCCTGGCCCGAGACACTGTAGGTGAGACGTTCTGGCAAAATTAGACAGAACTTGGAAGAGGTCGAAATAAGGGTTTGAAGGTATGAAGAAAGAGAATAAAAATTGTCCTTGCAAAACTGCTTTTTGCACTTCAATAAGGAATTAAGGCTTAAGTTAAGGCTGTTAACATTTTGCATTTCTCGACTTGTCAAAATTTTAATTACTGAGAAAGTTTTGAGCTTCGTAATCGTGAAAATAAAAATATGCGAATAATTGTTTGCTTAAAAATTGGTTTATTCCATTATTTTCATACCATTTTTTTATGTGTAGTAAAGACTACTAATATGAATTAATCTGAAAATCTTAAGAAAATAAATCACCTTGATCTTTTTTTTTGCTATTTTTCTCCATGACATGTGCCCAATTCCGTCTCCTTTTGCCAGAACGCCTTTATAGGCTTACTCTGATGGGCCTTTGGAAATGCGGCTATTGATGACAAAATACAGTTCGACTCGAATTTGAGCGTGAAGTCGATTCCTCACGACAGCCAGCGCCTGTGTTATAAGTAGTATTTGCTTATCATTGATTCTTTCTCTCGCCAATTTGTCAAAACTCCGTCAAGCGCACACCGAAGGTTTGTCGGCTATTGTACAAGTGTCACTTCGCGTTTCGAGCGGTGATCAACAAGTTGTTTTGAGTGACGTGTTCATTGTTAACACAGTTCCCGCAACTGAATTAAGTATTTAGTAATGAAATTCTAAATGCAAAAAATACAAGGCTTGTTCTTTTCTTGTTTTTTTTACCGTGTGTCATTTTAAGGGTTGGAATCAAATTCGGTAGGCTATTGTGCAATGTTTTGGTTTTTTCTATTTGTATAGGCTATACCTCAAGGCTTTCTCAAATATAGATCAGTCTGAAAGTGACAATTATTCAAATGGTGTCGCCGCTTTAATATGAAATGTGACATTTGCCAAAGGGTGAAGCGGTTTCAGCTTGGTTTGTTACACCTTCAGTTTGTCCCATTCCTATAGACGATGTGCCTCTGTTTACACCTGTATTCAAATGTGCCCGTCAATATGCGCACGCATCATGTTTTACATAAATTTGATTAAGAGATGACATCAGAGGTCACAGAATTCAAAGGCGATCTGACCTGCGACGTCACTCTTTAAGCAAATTTTATGTAAAACATGATGGGTGCGCATCACTGCCGGGCACATTTGAATACATATGTAAACACGTGACGTCAGAGGGCACATCGTCTATACGTTCCACGAAGTTGAATAATTATAATTCCCCCGGTCTGATTCAGATAAGTACCCAACATCTGCTAACTCTATGAGCACATGCAATTATGTTGGCAAAAGCAAAAACTCAAAGCAGGATCGATCATAAATAAAAACCACCAGTGTTGACGTGACTAGCTTCGAAATTGTAACTGTAATGAAATCCGGTTATTTTGACCTTTGCTATAATTGTTGTGCTTTACAATCACGGTTCCATGTTAAATTCCAAACAAAAATGCTTGGTCCTGGTTTCCCGTTTATTGCTTGAAACATATGAAGGCCACTTGTTGAATCGAGTGATAAATCTTTAGTTTAATTACTCTCACATATACTGCGCATGTACAACTTTCCCTGATTTAGAGGCACGGCGTAAGCACGGGTGAGTACTCGAACTTGCTGAATATAAACGTTTAAAATATCAGTGGTTCGTGACATGGTACCGAGGCCGTTTTTTAAACCTCAGCTTAGGCTCAGTCGGAGGCTCCATCACCATTGTCAAACTGCATGAACGAAGCCAAAGACGTAGACGAAGCTGGAGTTTTGAAAACAACCCTACTGTATTTTGTGAATTCGGAGCCTACTTTGTTGTTGTTTAGGCTACTTTTTTATTTTATTTTACTCTCTCCTAAAAGAAGGTTTTTAGTCTGTTGCAGCATTATTTTTTACTAATTTTGTGGTTTCGAGGATTTCCTTCAAGGAAACCTAACGCTCTATAGCCTGACTTGAAACTCAATGTGCTTGAATAAGAGTCCCATAATAAGAGTCCCCAAAATAATCGCATCCCGTCCAACTACATGTACTTGAAATTTAGACCCATTACTCACATCATCCATTATAACTCATGAGTGACTCAGCTCGCATACAGATTTCAAAGTGGCTTGGTGTAAACCGTGTAAGGCACGACTCGAGATTATTTCATTCTATGCTAGATATTTACCTATATGCCCATTTTTAGTATTAAAAAACGTGAGTCATCTTAGGTATTGAAGAAGTCCTAATTCAATTACGAATTCCCAAACAGTCGATATAGTAGTGTGTATAATACCATTAATCACACATTGTTTATGCGGAGATAGATCATTCCTACGAGCTGGGGTCAATTTCACGGAGCTGCTAAGCACAACAATTTGCTTAGCATGAACATTCTTACTTGTCAAAAACAGGGTTACATACTAAATTTTCAGGACAATATAATATCGTTTGCGACTGATATTCAGCTGGTTTTTGTTTAGCTCGAAAAGCACATGAAATTTTGGCTGCATGCATGGTAACCTGTATTTACTGAGCAAGACGTTTATGCTAAAACAATTGTTGTGCTTAGCAGCTACATGAAATTGGCACCAGATGCGAGCCTAGCCGTATGCTATACGGACAAATTCTGTGCGTGAATACAAACCCACAACCCTGCCAAGATACAGGTTGTGCTAAGACAAACTAGATTACCGCTTAAATGTCATGACACATGCGATGGCATTTAAATTTTGCTTTAATAGGTATAAAGTAATTTGTCTCTGCCTTAATAGTGTTAGCCATGGTTATTACGTGTGTACACATTTGTGTCTGACCTGGGGCCTATTTCATGAAGCTGCTAAGCACAAAAATGTGCTTAGCACACAAATGTGCTAAGCACAAAAATGTGCTTAGCACAAACAGTATTTCTCAGCAAAAACAGGCTACCATCAAAAACTCAATGTGTTTTTCATAATGAGAAAACAATGTACGTATTACCTGAAAATTAGGTCTGTATTTTGGTAAATGTTCATACTATGCAAACTTTGTTAGTGCTGAACGGCTCCATGAAATTGGCCCCTGGTTTATTATTGTCTTTCGATAGAATACAATCTCAGTCCGGTTGCGAGCCTTTCATTTGTTTGAACTTGCATGTAATGTTGTTTTGTACAGGGTGTTTCCAAAGTACGGTTTCAGTTCAGGCCCCAAAATGCTGCCTTAGTTTGTTTCTCATTTCGTCAGGATCTTATAAAAATGGAGCTTATTCTAGAGCCGGAAATGGAGCCCAGCCAGAGAAGAAAACCAAGTTTCGGGAACATGACCACTGCCTATACCAATAACAGCCATTATATTCCACAAGAGGGCTCACTCATAATGCGAAGCGGTGCCCTATCCAAACCGCCAATGGTCCCTTTAATTCCACAATAGCAGACACGCGCCATTAAATTGAACCTCTCCTTAGCAATCGTAATAACATTTCCAGAGCAGCTTCTGACAAAACTGTCATCGTCTCCGGCGAGTGGGAAGAAACCCAAATGTCAGCCGGACTCGAGAAACGTCTTGCAAGATGAATTATTGGATGGTAAATAAACGACCTTAAGCACGTGTATTGGATGTTGTAAGTTAATCAGATTACACAACAAATTAGATACGTCATTTTAGAAATACGTGGGCGGTGTCTCGCGCGCACTGCTCTTTAAAGAGAAAAGCCAACCACGTAAACGTGTGCATTGATGAGGGTCAAATTCCTATAGTCTCAAAACATCGTTGGAAATTTCGGAATAAATTACAAACCTGACTAGAATTCATACAATTGGTTACACTATTGCATTGTGGTTAATAATGACGGGCAGATACAGCGCCCCCTAGCGTTTATATCCCTTGAGGTACGTTCGCATTGGTGATGCTTAACCGCTTCTGTGTTTTAATCTTTTTAATTTTTAAATCCGTTTTAATTGGGTTGTTTTATTGTGTGTTTTCTTTTAGAGTTTAGGTTTATGTATAATATGAAAAGCTAATATTTTGTACGTACGTAAGTACATGTTTGGTAATTCATGGAGATTGTCTTTAATACAGTATGGGCGTGTGACTGAAAATAAAATGGTGTGTCATTTTGAAAAATTGTTGAGTTTGTTTAGCCTTTCATAATAGTTGATACGCAGAAAAGGATTAGGGCCAATGGATAATTCTGATAAATTATGGGCCCTACGTGATCATACCCGGGGTCAAAAGATTTTAAAATACTCCCTCTCGAATTTTAGATGAGCTTGGTTTGTTTTCCCCCAACGTAACTTCGCGCCCAAAAGCTGGCCTCTCAACTGGACTGACAGCCAATTAAATTCGATGACGTAATAATAGCGATGGTGGTTCGAGCACATCTAGAAGTACGTGTAGGCGCGGGTTGGCGCCCGGTGCGAGTGTCATTATGAAAATCAGACTTCTTTTTTGCCTATTATTGGTTAACTCTCTCATTGTGATCGATCAATCTCCTAATTATCTTTACTTAGGCATGCGCAAATACTACCAATGAGTCCGTATTTCATAGTCTGAAATTCATGCTACATCGGACATTACCGTCAAGTCGGTTCTAATGGACCGACTTTTGCACCCTATGTATGCAATCTGAAGGCTTTGACCTTATAATGTTGGTGTAAACCTCTGCGGTAAGGCTACACCCGACGTGTCGCCGCCCGACAAAGCATTCCTGTCAGGTTTGGGGTAGCCACGGACAAACCATGGCGCTCAATGCACGTCCATGTACACCCTTGCCCCATTCTTCTTGCTCTGAATAAACCATTGATGTATCTCTAAACACGGGTTTTCGATTACCCTTTTTTCTTTGTCTCTTTTTTTTCTAATTCTTCATTCCTGCGGCGCGAAGCCCAAACACACCATGCATTAGCAAATCCGTACCCGAAATAAAACGACTGGAAACGTGTACATGTAATGACTACAACCCTTTTATACACTGTCACTACTAGTCTGGAAGCCATCTCCTTGAATCTGTCTTTCGGAATATGAAGGGGGGAGGGGTGTCTCTGGAATATTCTAAGACCGGGTGTATAAGCATCCAAGGTGGCAGCAAGGTACTTTAATTCACCAATCTCTCTAGGTACCCCCGCCTTGCTACTCGCATCCCCCATTGTTTTACAAATACTATGCTGAGTAAAAAAAACACCAATTACATCAAAGTCAATTGTCTCAGAAAAAGAATAAGTGTGCCCCAAATGTCCGGCTATTTTAAATAGATCATTCAAATTTTATTAAATCCCAATTCATGTTCGTACAGATAGCAGAACTACAGGGCCCCTTCAGTTGCCAACAGTTGCCGAAGCCGTGATTATATTATAGGAAAACCCAAAATCATAACCGTACATGTATGATATGGTATCCTATAATAGATGTGCCCAGTTTCCGGTTGTTCACTTTCCGGCTGGCTGGGCGATCATTGTTTGAATGAGGTGGGGTAAAATGCCATTTGTTACATGTTTGGTAATTGGCTTGATGATCTCTTTTTTGGTTTGCCTAATCTGTCCGATGGGCAGTTCATTTGACAAGATGGTGCAATTGACACATCCGCAATATCAACAGAGAAGGTGGTTGTGTTGATGGAGTTGGGGGCTTCAGTTAAAGAACGTTGAAAAGGCAGTGACATGATGACTTTGAACGGTGTTCAAACCCTTGTTTTATAGATAAAGCAAATGCTTTCGCTAACATGTAACAAATGGCATTTTACCTCACCTCATTCAAACAATGATTGCTCAGCCAACCGGAAAGTGAACGACTTGAAACTGGTTAATGAAAGCTTATGTCCTAGCGTATCTATACAATATCATATATATAAAATGGTTATGATATTTGGGTTTTCCTGTAATCATGGTTTTATTAACTGTTTTCGAGAGACACCCTGTATAATAACTAAAATTATTCCATCATCAAAAATGAGTAGGCCTATTTATCCAACGTTTTCTTAAGAAATGTCAACAGACGACAGTAAGTATGGAACATACATACAACTGGGTGTGTTTATCTCCAATGTGTTGTCGCAGTTTTCACGGGGCCAACTAATAGGTACGTATACCTTGACCTAATTGTTTTTGGACGTGTGCCATTGTTTTTATTTTGACGATTATTTTCCTGGTCTTTTGTATTTGCAACTGACCAGACAATGTTGTAGTGGATACGGTGAGCGATTTTTTAGTGCGAGAATTACGGTCGATTTCTGCATCGATACAAAAATTATTACCTATTGAAAACAAACAAGTTTTAAAATATGGATAAGTTTGAGACGATAAAATAATAAAGACACTTTATTATCCACTCTGTCCATAAATGTAAGGTTCATTTTTTTACGTCCGACATATTTGTATTATTTAGAAAACATTGTTTAATGCCTTCTATCTCCAATATTGCATTAAGCAATTTACCTTAAAAACAAATTTGAAGTTTGAAGTCAATTTCACTGACAATTATGTGGGAAATTACACAAGTCGTTTGTGAAATTACACAGGTCGTGCGCGTAACCGGGACACCAACAAAGTTGCACTTTTGGACCCCTTGTTTATGAACTAACCCACCTGTTAAAACTAAAGCTTACCCCTTTAAATGTCCCCAAAGCTACGAATCCTTTTGTCTCCGCCCCTTTCGTGATATTGTTCGGCAACCGAACCGACTTGGGTGTATTTGTTTCTCTTCCTCGTTAAAAATTAGTCACGCAAACCTGCAAGCCACGCTTCGGGAAAGCGAACATTGGAGCCGTGAGTATTATATGTAGGACTGCACATCCTGAACATTTTGACCCGAGGTCATACATCCGAGCCCCCTAATCGTGAAAGAGGAACAATTTGCGTCCATTCGCCCGTAGCTGCCTTGTTAAAATGTTGAGTCTGGTTATGATTCCTAACGGCATTGCTTCTAGAAACAGGGGGGGGGGGGGGGAAACACCGGCTCCTTATAGAAAATAGGTTGGGATAATTATAATCATTTAGCTTTTACTGCGAGGCCAAACGCATGCTCACTCACGATTATACGGAACACCCTCAGCAGAGAGCCCAGGACACAAATAAAAACCATCTCGGTAAAAAAAAAACCAGAAGATGATAATTTTAAGACCGGGTGTAAGCATCCAAGGTGGCAGCAAGGTACTTTAATTCACCAATCTCTCTAGGTGCCCCCGCCTTGCTACTCGCATCTTCATGTTTTTTACAAAGTATATGCTAAGTAAAGAAAAAAAACTATAGATATGTTTGAGACGATAAAATAATAAAAGGCACTTTATAATAAAGACACTTTATTATCAACTTTGGTCTGTCCATAAATGTAGGGGTCCTTTTTTATTTTCGTGTCCCGGTTACGTCCGACATTAAAAAAAAAATTATATTATTATTTATGGCACATTCTTAGATGCCTTCTATCTCCAAAAGCGATTACATAAAGCAATTTACCTTAACAACAAATTAAAAACAGTTTGAAGTCAATTTTACTGACAATCATGTGGGAAATTACACAGGTCATGCGCGTAACCGGGACACCAACAAAGTCGCACTTTTGGACCCCTTAATTGTTTATGAACTAACCCACCTGTTAGAACTAAAACTTCCCCCTTTAAATGTCCCCAAAGCTACGAATCCTTTTGTCTCCGCCCCTTTCATGATATTGTTCGGCAACCGAACCGACTTGGGTGTATTTGTTTCTCTTCCTCGTTTTTTTCCGATGCATTTGCACGCACCCTTGGAAAATTAGTCACGCAAACCTGGAAGCCACGCTTCGGGAAAGCGAAAATTGGAGCCGTGAGTATATATGTAGGACTGCACATCGTGAACATTTTGACCCGAGGTCATACATCCGAGCCCCCTAATCGTGAAAGAGGAACAATTTGCGTCCATTCGCCCGTAGCTGCCTTGTTAAAATGTGGAGTCTGGTTATGATTCCTAACGGCATTGCTTCTAGAAACAGGGAAAAAAACCACCGGCTCTTTAGAAAATAGGTTGGGATAATTCTAATCATTTAGCTTTTACTGCGAGGCCAAACGCATGCTCACTCACGATTATACGGAACACCCTCAGCAGAGAGAGCCCAGGACAAAAATAAAAACCATCTCGGTAAAAAAAAAAGGGGAAAAAAAGATAATTTTCATCTGAGCAGCTCCAGTGTTTCAGCGCGACTGATGCGGAGACATCTTTCAGTGGTCCTGCCTTTAGATCGGCGAAGGAGAGGCTTGGGTATTAATAGGCACCAGGTCAGCACCCCAAGCTCTTCTCTTTTTTTCTCCCAGTGTTTCCCCCCTTTTCTTTTTATCTTTGTATATATTTTTTTCTTTGTTGGCTCGACAGCGTCCAAGATGATTGAAATGCTAGACACGGCCAGACGCTTGGATATTACAGAAAATGGGTTAGTTTAAGATGGAAAGCTAGACTCGTTCCCAGTCAACCCTCATCAAGTCCACTATAAGACTTGCTGGACGCTGTCTCTATATTTTGCCCATCAGGTTGAAGAGTTCAACACATCAGTAGCGAGGAGATAGTGGTTCGGGTGTGTAGCATGTTTTCGCATGGGTCGTCGAAAGAATTGATTGGGAAGGAAAAGGGCAATGCATATTGGCAGTCTCTTCAAAATAGTTGTAAGAAAGTAAGGGCCAAGTGAAATGTGTGATTCTCGAAAAAAGTGAAGCTAGCCGATAACGTGTGTCATTCTGCAGCAAATAAACAAACAGCAGACAGATATATGCTCAGCGCTAGGGGTAAGGATGAGGGGGGGGGGGGGAGTGGGGGGGGGATAGACACTTGATAGTCAACCCACTGCCCAAACTGGGCTATTGGCGCAACGATCGCGAAACGGATCGTACGTCGCGTTATTATCAGTCGTAACTAGGGATGAGATGCATCGTAGGGTCGTAAATGCGGGCGCAATAGTTGAATAACGTCACCATCACACTCAGTGTTGCAAATCTTGACTAAATAATTTGACGTTTTTTTGTTTGTTTTTTATTCGTTGACCGGAACGCCTACCTCCCCCCGCCCCCCACTCCCCCAAGTATAGCGTAACTATTTAGGACCGTGCCCTCTTCCCCCACATTTTAAATTTCGAAATGCACACAAACAATATATATGTTGCCATTTAAATCTCCTGCACTCCTAGGTGCCCCCTACAAATGCAGCCCTAGTTATGCCGCTCTTCACAACAGGAAAAACCAGGCCAGTTCAACAAATTACAATTTCGAGCACTGCCAGTAATAAGAACAGGTCAGTCGTCCAATTTTAATCAAAGAAGCTCGGATTTCAAATAAATAATAAAAAAAGGTCGACGAACTGTCGACAAGTCTAATCACATTATTACACGACGGTAATATACAACGACCTCATTGCTGTTTATATTTGGCATGCTAATGATCGTCTAAGGACCTTGTCTGCTGCATAATCGGCGCTGATTCACTGAATTTTGATTAATCTCCATCGATTTGTGTTAATTATTCTCTACCTTGTACCGAGAAATAACGAGAAAAGAATACTGCACACGCAGATTTCAGGCTCAAGTTTATACAAACCAATGCCCCAAATTAAATACCAGTCAATTTCCGTCGCTCTTATAATCAAAACGATCGAGATGAATTCTCAAATTGATTATGTTGGGGGAAATGGCTTATACAAATTACACCTGTATCCTGTGGGCCTATATACCTATAAACTAGGTTAAAACTATAATATACCTACTCAAACGTGACTTGGTTGTGAAAAGCTAGTTCGTAAAAGTGCAAAAACCACAAGATCGTAAGTATTCTCGTTAGGTGTGTAATATCTTAACCACATCCAATAGCATTCCTCTTTGAATCGCAATACGCGCGCGATGTTTGTTCTGTTTAAGCACGTGGCATCGTACATGACTCGTGTAGCTTTATTACGCTGTCGATGTAGTTATTACCCGTGCAATAATAAGAAAGCCAGATACCCGCTCTCAAATTCTATGTCAATAATTGATTAACAAATACATGCATGTGATTTAGCTAACTTCTTACCTTTAACTCTACCGATGCGTTACTTTCCCATTCTCTACTTCCACGTGCGGATAACGATGTCCAAGCGATGATGAGGCAAATAGGGAATCACAAGGGAGCGAAGAGGTATCAAGCCCTTCAGCCTAAACTGTCCGTCCACTGGGGTTATTGTCAGGCTAGCGATAACCAAGGTGAAGGTGTACACACATTGTACACACGCTTGGATCGCTAAGCCTTCGCCCACGTTATCACGACTACCGTCCACGCGTCGCGAGACCTTCCCAGACCGTCAAGCGCCACTGCTAGCCCCTCTGTCGCTCGCAACACAGCCTCAGACTCCAGTCCCATAAGCCGCACGCTGGCCAAAATGATCTTGTTTATTTTCCCTCGTGTAGAATATCCCCACTCTGTCTCTCTCTCTCACTTTATGTTTTTTTTCTTGCTAGCTTTTATATCTTGTATCGCTGCATCGCTGAAAGACACAACTGGAATGAAACCGCGTTGGTTATTGAATGACTTTCATTTTATGAGATGTTTGGAGGAGGAGGAACCTGTCTACGTTTTCAAAACTGATGCAGTTTGTTCTCTTGGCCTCCGCGCCACGTCACGCCGCACAATGCGGAGGCGGTAAGGCCAGTTTCATTCACCGAAAGAGCTTCAAATAAACATGTTGCGAATTTCCGAGTCGTTAATGTGTCACCATTTCAAACGTCACAACGAAAAGAGAGGGAAATAGATGGAAAGAAAACAGATCGCTAAATTTCACACCGCGTTTTTTTTTAATGAGATACTCTGGTGTTGTTGTCTTAGTGATTGCACTTGGACACAAAATGGCAATCATTCCGCGACCTTCCCTGCACTTGGGCACAAAACGACAGTCAATGCATGCATGACCTCCACTGCTTGGGCGCAAAATGGCAGTCATTATTTTCACAACTTTCTCTCCACTTGGGCACAAAATCCATGACCTTCTCTTCACTTGGGCACAAAATGGCAGTCCTTCCATGACTTTACTTGAAATCGGGCGAAAAATATCAGTCATTCCATGAACTTTCCTGTCCTTGGGTACAAAATGTCAGTCTTTTCATGACCTTCCCTGCCCTTGGGTACAAAATGTCAGTCATTCCATGACCATCCCTGCCCTTGGGTACAAAATGGCAGTCATTCCATGCCCTTCCCTGCCTTTGGGCACAAATGGCGGTCATTCTAGACCTTCCCTGCACTTGGGCACACAACGACAGTCAATGCATGCATAGTCTCCCCTGCCTGGGCACTAAATGGCAGTCATTCCATGACCTTCCCTGCCCTTCCCTTGGGTACAAAATGGCAGTCATTCTATGATCTTCCCTGCCCTTGGGTACAAAATGGCAGTCATTCCATGACCTTCCCTGCCCTTGGGTACAAAATGACAGTCATTATGACCTTCCCTGTCGTTGGGTACAAAGTGGCAGTCATTCTATGACCTTCCCTGCACTTGGGCCCAAAACGACAGTCAATGCATGCATGACCTCCCCTGCATGGGCACTAAATGGCAGTCATTTCACGACTTTCCCTTTACTTGGGCACAAAATGGCGGTCATTCCATGACCTTTCCTGCACTTCGGCACAAAATCTCAGTCATTCCATGACCTTCCCTGCACTTGGGCACAACATGGCAGTCATTCTATGACCTTCCCTGCACTTGGGCACAAAATGGCAGTCATTCTATGACTGTCCCTGCACGTACAAGCCAAGTTCCCAGGCACTTCCAAAGCCCAGTATCTCGCTTCTGTCTGTCATCGTTGAACCCGCCGCGAGACAGGATGTTGAAATCCAATTGGGCTGATCATCATCAGAAACAAGACATTACCTCGACAAATTGGAGCAGTCGTAATATCGTGGATTAATTGTCCCGAATGGTTGGATCCAAATTAAAAAAGAAATATACTACAGGGAATGGTTTGCTGGATCGGTTCGATGGCAACGTACAAATTGGAATCAACAATAGGTGGAGAAAATGGGAATGTAAGATTTTTTGTAATGAGATTTGATACCAGAGTATTTCACAAGAATTGTATTTATACTTGTTGCAATCTGTTTTGTAAGCACAGTTTCTCGTCATCAAAGAGTCGATCCATGATGTTATAACGCAAGGTTAACAAATCCTGACGCCTATTGTGAGTTATCAGTTTGCTATGGGTGTGTTGCTGGTTTGGCGCCATTTCGCATATCTGTATGACATCCCCATTTACCAGTTCGCGCCGGATGACGTATATAAACGCAAGGTTTTTCCCCAGATTCAAAACGATGACGCATAAACACGCCACGAGCAAGGCCGGAAATGTCTGTCAGCAGCGAGCAAGGCCGGAAATGAGTGGGTTTGCTTCCCGGCACTATCGGCCTGAACCCTCTTCGGATCGAGTTTCGTTAACAATAATCCCGCCCCCACGGCTCGGTGATGTTAAAATAATCCCGGCGCGAACTGTTATTAACACTAAATGGTCATTTGTGGATCCCAGTGGGGTAAACTTTGGCACCGTTAGTTTTTGCAGTGTAGTCGTATTTCAATTAAATTTTAGAGACATTTTTAAAAAAATTTCAATGAAATTCCATAAAACTGACCAATGTAATTGATATGATCTCTTATTTACATATTTGGGTGTATTTTGTTCGCACACATTTTGATTGAACTCTATAATGAATTGTCAACAGTTTTAATAATTACATATTTTACACATTTTCATGAATTACATTTTTAACTCCGCAATTCGGCTTATAGTCGCGGTGGAAATTTTCATGTGAGATTTTTAAACAATAAACTACGAATGAATGAATGAATGAATGAATGAATGAAAAGGTACCTAGAATGCCAAGGTCCATTGATAAGATCGGAAAAATCCTCCAACAGGATTTGAATTTAAAATACATGTAGCAACAATTTTGTGGATTTCTTTTTACTAAACAAATTATCGTAATCCTTGATTATTTTCAGTTAATAAAAATTAATTGAGGATAATCTCGTTTTAGACGTATTGCAAATCACCGACATGTCCTTTAGTTGTGTATAATGTCCTAATTGAGCTTCGAACCATGGAACCATGGAATTCACACTTTTGTGTAATATTCTGCACCAGAAAAAAATGGTAATCTTTATTTCAAAACAACTGTAAGCAAAATTCGCCAGGCAAATTTCAGACACTGGGGAATCAAATTAAAATGCTGTGTGGTTTTATAGAAACATTCGAATATTTTTAGTGTCTTACCAAAAATAACCGCGTCAAACTACAATGTACGTGTATCCGTTTAAAATATGGTGCGTTGTGCTCCAATCTATCAAATTTCCTTGCTGGTTTAAGATTTTTTTAATCAACATGATATTGAATACAGGATTGCAATGACAAATCAAACCTTTAATCTTCACTATAAGAAATGGAAGTTTACATTCTAATTTCAACATTATTATTTATTTTTATCATAATACCTGCTGACCACTCATCTTTTATTTATTCTTCATGTTTTTTTCTTTTTAAACAAGTGTTGACTTTACGTATTTCTCCCTCTTATGGTATAATATTGTCTAATTACCTTAATTTTCGTGATTTTTGTTTTGGTTTTTCAATGTATATTGCTTTTGCCAATCAATAAAACAAAAAAGAAAATCTATCCCATTAAAAAAATGATATTAAAGGTAGGATACACCATTTGTAATTGCTTGAATTATCAGGGATGGTATTTTTTGGGGGGTTGTATGTTATATTAAATATCGTTTAACGGACCTGTCCAAAGTTTTACAATCATGGATGCCGAGAGAAAAGCAAGAAAAACCGGCTTCGGGCAGTTGTTCTAGTTGTTCTTGTTTCGCGATCGCCGTCCAGCGATCCATAATTTTAAAAAATCAAAACAAATCGGAACAGTTACAGGATATTGAGCATAATCATTTTGCTGGATGCCTCAAATCTTTACATTACATAACATTACATTAAGATATTTCTTAATAATTCGGTAGTAACTATTTTAAATATCTGCAAATGGTGTATCCCCTACCTTTAAGTCACGAAAGGCAACTCACAATAGCGCCGTTAAGTCTATTCCGTTGTACAGTAAACGGAGACTAGTTATTGATTTGATATCAGGAAACATTCAATATTGTCATATGGGTTCAGATAACGCTAATAACATTGTTGAAAACATCCCGGTTACATTTTTTTGTTGGTCTTCCAAAACCGCGGGTGGCGTCGAGGTTCAAGCGAGGCAGAGCGTTGTTTCCACCGCGATTTCCAGATCAGCCGAAACTGGATACGTTCTAGTCTTAGCTCTCGTCACTCAATCCTTATCTACGAACGACTAAACGGCCATTTCATGGCATCATATTTAGTGGTTTTTGTTTTCTTGTCCCTGGTTCCCTGGGGAATATGTTGATTACAAAAGTTCGATGGCATCGCGTACAGCCCTGCAGAGATCGTATGCTGTGAATTTAGACACCAGTGAGTAATGGTCACATTGTCAATCAGTCGACCGTTGATGCATGTGATGTTCTGCTTCTATATTATGCACGCCCTGCTGTCCCATCACAAGCCACGTTCGTATTGGACTTTTAGGAATACAAATTTAAAGAACTAGGACCAATTTCATAAAACCTGTAAGCACAAAATTTGCTTAGCATGACAATTCTTCCTTGGAAAAAAACAAGGTTACAAACATATTATTTATGTGATGATTATCGTTTGTGACTGATAGTCAGCTGGTTTTTGCTTAGCATGAAAAGCACATGGAGTTTTGGCGGGTAACCTGTTTTTACTGAGCAAAACTATTTTTGTGCTAAGCACATTTTTGTGCTTACATGTTTTATAAAATTGGCCTCTGATGTCAACTAAACAAATCAAAAGTACTTAATATTACAAATTCTATAATTACGATCAATGTCTTTCGCCTGTTTTAAGCGCATGGCCGGCAAAATCTGATTCTTAACTGTATAGAAACAAACTGCGAATATCGTGGAAGAACATTTTAGATAATTAGGGACCATTAGATTTGATCGCATACGGGATACGTATGTGGCTCGAAAAAAAATCGCCTATTAATTAGCCATTTTGTGTGATAAAGTTATCACTTTTGAATTATACATTTCAACATTTTGAGATGCGAAATAAATTGCTGATAGTGTACCAGATGAAATAACAACGCAAAATGGTAATTTAACAGGTGATTTTTGGGAGCTGCATTTATGTATTCCGTACGCGTATCAAAATCTAATACGAGCGAATACATAATTATACATGTACGTGCACGGACACTGCTATATATCGGTGTCCGTTACTGCACTTACAGTAATTGTTGCCGTGTCGCAACTCCATTTTAAATGCGTGCATTTTCTCTATCTAGAAGTTCACATCGGGTTGGACATTTAGACGATCGGAGTTTGATTTTTTTGTTGAGGTGTGCGGGAAATAGGCTGTTATCCAATAATATTGATGTATTCATTTCGAACACAAGAGTGTTGAACAACATGATATTTCCCCCAAGCAGCTCATTTTGGCTGTAGTGCTAGTTGCAGCCATGGCATACAATTAAGTAAAGAAATACAACAGGCGCCATTTTCATAAAACATGTAAGCACACACATTTTGCTTAGCACAAAAACAGTCTTATTCAGTACAAAAACCAGGTTACCAGCCAAATCTCCATGTGCTTTTTTTGCTAAGGAAAACCAGCTGAATACTTGTCACGAACAATAAACATCACCTAAAAAAATTGGTTTGTAACCCTATTTTGCCAAGGAAGAATTTTCATGCTAAGCAAAATGACTGAGAGGCAACATCATCCAATCTTCCGGGATTTAACTGGTTGGCTGCATGTATATACACTGCGCTTCGCGTACAAATCAGGAATTCATTTTATGAACTTTTCAAATAACATAATGACCCAATTTGTTTGCCTTTTTTGTTAATGGTCGGCGATGAGGTTGTTTGCCTTGCGTCGTGAGACCATTAGGCCTATATAGGGTCGGTTGAAAATGAGAACCAAAGAAATTATATTCATACACAAGTCAAATCCTATATAGGTCGTGTGCGTGTTGCCAATACAAAAATGTCTGTTATTGTTTTGGTTCAGCCAAGCGGGTCATTATCCTCGTCAAAATGATTGACACCACTTAGCGAAAGAACACGACGACCAACGTGGAAGCTTCTGCTCCGAATAAGTGGCTCAACGGAAAAAAAACATTGTACAAACAGGCCCACACTGCAGAACACGAACACATGCCACACCACTCGCAAAACGCCATTAAAATGTACCACAAATAGCTTTTAAAGGGATCGTATACGTTTGGTAATTACTCCAAAAATAAATAGCAATAAAAACTTACTTGGTAAGAAGTACAACAGCTTTGGATAGTACATTGCATTTTTAGAAACTTTTCACTTCGAAGTACTGCGGTTATGGAAAAAGATATCACTTTTTATCCCCAACAATTTGAATCTGAGAAGCGTTACTGCAGTGACGTTTCTCAGACTGTGTATTCCAATGCAGATTATTCTTCCTGCGTGGACATAACCGCTCCAGATTTTCGGCAATATCTCGAAATCGCTACCACCCTTTAAAATGGAATTTTTACAAGTTAGTTTTACGGTATATATATATATATAACTATATAGGATTGAAACAAACAATAGGTTCCAATTACCAAAGGTATACGATCCCTTTAAAAAGATGTTAGCTTCATATCGAACTGATTACAATGGCGCCCATACCGTCAAAACAATAATTAACAATGTTCGCCAGAAAAGAAAAGAAACAAAATGGTGCAAGGTAAAAATATGTTATTGCTGTTCATGTTTTGAAAACATTGCAGTGTTTTGTGCTCGGTTGGTTTTTCTTACCTGGTTGGTGTTAACATGACTGTGCTGCTAAAATGTTTTCGAAATAATACGTTTTGAAGACATTTTTTGGTAAAGGTTTTTCATCCAGGGCCTGAGACCTATATATTGAATTAAAGGTAGGATACATCATTGGTAATTGCTTGAATTATCATGAATGGGTGGATTTGGGGGGTTGTATTTTATAGTAAATATCGTTTAACTAACCTGTTCGAAGCTTTACAATCATGAATGGCAAGAAAAGCAAAACAAAAACAGCGTTTGTTTTCAACCGGCGTCGAGCAGTTATTCTTATGTTATTTGTAATTTTTCTTGATCGCCGTCCGGCGATCGCGAATTTTTCTTTATAAAATTATATTTTTCAGAATCATTAAAGGATATCTAGCGCAATCATTTTGCTGGATGCATGGAATCATTATTATGAATGAATCAAATTATGAATCAAAGCTGCCATAGTCATAGACTTGTACCGTACTACAGAATAAGTGACAATTCAAAGCGGGAAATACTCCCGACAAAAACATAATGAAAACAACCTTTTCGAAAATCAACGTGTGACCGGAATCGAGGCTAAACTCCGAAGGCTCGATTTTTTTTAAGAACAAAATGTTGCACCTCGAAACTCCTTGTATATTATTTGTCAGGGTTGGGGGGACTTTGTTATTGTGCTTTTAAATATTTTTGTCCAACAATTATTACAATAAACGCTTTTCGAGTTTAAAACAGCGCCCCAAACGAAAATTACCCCTTTAAAATATCTTAGCGCTACACGTTTATACCGTGATTTGCAAGCCAATTTCTGATCATCTGTAAAATCTTACGTGGGTTTGAGATAAATGCACCTGGCTTCTTTCCCGTGTTATTGCCGTTAGATTGCTGTTAATATCACTTAATTATTTAGATACCTTTGTGAATCATGCCATGAATAAATAACATTTATTGCTATTTAGGGCGATCGTCTCCCACGAACTTTGATCACAATGATAGATCTTTCTTCGTCATGCGCTGTCATTTTTTTTTTTTTTTTATATAGTGGCGACAATGCAGCACGAACACGTATTAATCGTTCACTGACGCAGGCATTTTATATACGACATCAAAATGAGTACATATGCCGTAAACATCCGAGACGAAAGATATGCCGAGAGACGGTGAGAATTTGAGTGAAATGAACAATTTAAAGCAATCCAATTACGCTAGCAATTCGTAAACATGTATTTTAACAAGGGCGAACCAGTGTTAATTCTTTACACAATTTCCCTGATTTCCTGAATAACCTCATCAGTTCCCCTTCAAACGAGTGCCTTCGTTGTTCAGTTCCCGCCCTTAATCACCTAATAATAGATTCACCTAATAATAGAACAAGCCGTTTCATCAAAACTATTTCACAAGGAAAACGTATTATATTCCCATCTATACCTCGCAAACTAACTGACAAGGAGCTGGGGCCATGCGTTATAGTCAACTGATATTATTTGCTCATTTGTACTTGATTATTAGACGTTTTAGTGCTTCCTCCAAACGTGGGCGCAAACGTAGGCGTGTGCGTGCGTCAGAATAATAAAACTCCACAGTGCGGCTACCGATTTACGCAACGCTCGCCCACGGCCGGTGTAGCAGGTAATTATGTCCACCTGATAAATGTGTCCCCCCGGACAGATTTAGGTTGCGACCCGGTAAATGTGTCCGGGAGACAGAATTACCGAGGTATAAAATCTGTCCACGTCCAGTTTTCCAGTCCCCATGTTCAACGGTAAATGTGTTTCCCTGGTAAACTTGTCCTCTTCCTGCAGCCAAGTCTAGCAAAGACTTTTATTGTATTGTTAACCGTTTTCGCGCATCTTTCTATAAAGGTGCCATAGTACTACTACGTGTACTACACAACACATGTGGTGAAATTTTCCCGCCATTTTCTGGCAGGAACGTGGACACAATGTCGACGTCGTGACCTTGATTTCAGTTCATGACGCGCGGTGCATTTGGTGGTTGTGTTAAATTAGTTCGACAGGCCACTAACCGGAACTGTTTTCGACCAAAGTTCGGTGTCGGCCTATAATTATGACAAGAAACATAGTTCGATTAATTTCTGAATTCCAACAGAGAATGTGTTTTCGTGTTGATAGCGTCATCCCTGGATTTATAGTCTGTATATTTAACTCATCATAGCAATACACGAACATTATCTGGACGGGGACATAATTGGGCAAGAGGAACACTTTTTAAGGAGGGACAGAATTACCGTCCACACCGGCAAGGGATAAACACAATTTTAACTGCTACATCTACGAATCCAACATCGGATCTGAATCAGTTATAAATACCAATCACTGCGTTCACCGTTAACGGAATGATACACCATTGGTGATATCTAGCGCAATTATTTTTCTGGATGCCTATAATTATTATTTACTTTCAAATAATTAATAAGATATTTTGTAATAATTCGGTAGTAAGCTTCTTCGACATTTGCAAATGGTGCATTCTGTACATTTAAAGGCCGTATACACCATGCTTTTGCTATAATTTTCGAAAATGAATGGGTTAGAGGTTTCATTTTTGTAACGTTTTGTGTTTATAAAAGCTAGAACACCAAGAAAAAAGGGCTGTTCTTGCAGTCTAGTTCCTTGACTTTATTTCAGTAGACGAATTTAATCAATTGGGTGTTTGAAAATACATGTAGTCAGGTTTTTACAACGATTGCCAACCGGCAATGTTAATTTTAAGGTGAACCCAATAGGCCAATGTTCATTTCCTTCTGTGCTTGAGCGCTTTTTCAATACAATACATTTTTTTCTGTGCAACGCAGGGCTATTTTCCCCAGCAATCCACTTGGGGAATTTGATTTTTGTGCACGAACGTTACTTCCGATTTGATGTCAAAATGTCAGCCTGGAATTAAGTGTCTACAAACACATAAATGCTCGCGACCAGAAATAACAACAATAAGTACTCAAATCTCAACGATTTTTCACATTTACTACAACAAATTATAATTCTATACCAGTTAAATAACAAACTGTAATGACAAAATGCCACTGAAAAACATGATTTCAATTCATTGTTTTATTTGTTTGTTGATTTAATTCTTTAATTAAAATGTTGTATACAATAAATTTGATATGCAAACTGTACAAAAGTTTTTAAAACACCTGAAAATATCTGTAAGTTGGACTCTGTGGTCCAATATGGTTACTCTGTTCGACTTGTGTGCGATGGTACACAGGTTCAAATCCTCACAGGAACATGGTGCTTGTGTTCTCAAGCAAGACACTTTACTGCAATTACTTCTTTCCACCCAAAAGTATAAATGAGTACCTGTGAAGGTAGAGACCAAATTGCGCTGATCTCGAATAGGGATAATCCTGACGAATAGGGATAATGCACAATTCAATCGATCTCTGGCTGTGCTCCGTGGTCACATAATAGGGTCATATGGCGGCTGTCAACATGCCATCGACTCGACCACAATGTAGCTGAATTATTCACAATTCAGCTTTCAGTAAAGATAATTATGATTAGCCCCCCATTATTATTATGACAGACAATTAAACTGGATCAGGCTTTGAACCATGCATCCTCTGGGAACTTAACCAGTTCGCGCCGGATGACGTATACAAACGCAAAGTTTTCCCCAAATTCAAAACGGATGACGCATAAACACGGCAAGTTCAAGTTCGGAAATGTATGTCAGCAGCGAGCAAGGCCGGAAATGCGTGGGTGTGCTTCTCGGCACTATCGGCCTGAACCTGCTTCGGATCAAGTTTCGTTAAAAATAACCCCGCCCCTCGGCTCGGTGATGTTAAAATAATCCCGGCGCGAACTGGTTAACTAGATCAGGCTTTGAACCATCTATCCTCTGGGAACTTAATATAACTTGGTATAATTAAGACATCAAAATTCAAAATAGCAATTTCTAGAAGTAAAAAAAAGGAGATTGGCCAAGCGGCTCAAAAGATCCTTTTCTTCTTCTTTTTGACCTGTTGTTGCTGCTTGGCTTTCTCCTCGGCTAGTCTCCTCTCAAGCGCCTCACGTCGCATCAGCTCCGTGTCCTGTCCATGGAAGGCATACAGAACAATTAGCCTCATTGCCAATTCACTGCCAAAACAACTCGATACCGCCATTTCACATCCAGTCATTCAAGGCAACTTCTCGACTCAATAAACTCTAATATTTTCAAGGTGATCTAGGATTTTTTGAGCATATTTCAAAGCATTTGGGGCACCTCTGGGTGCACACGTGCGTATGTATTCACCGCCAATCGCGGTCGTATGACGAAAGAATTGGGTACGTCCACGATTGACAAAACGTCCACGATTCCAAATCGTGTACAAATCCTATGGAGGTCATCCGAAAACGTTATAAACAAAAGAAGGGAAGACGGTCGGACAATGCCCCGTCCACGATTAGCGGTGTTTACCAACCTACATGCGCGCGGGCTCATTAATATTTTTTGTTCCCTCAGATAGTTCTGAATAAGGGGTCTCTGTGGCCTATAAATGGCACTGATTGTAGAAATGTTTGTGGAGATCAAGTATTTGTGACTTGTGTCTTCCACCTGGAGGGATTTTGTTCACATTAGAGACCAACTTGTTGGTCTGTTTGACATAGAGGCGGGAGGTTACACTTTGACCTGGGCCCAGAGATTGACAACCATTTTAGGGGTGGTTTGGGGAGGAGAATATACACAAAATAAGTAGGTCAACCCTAGTAAACTTGAAATGGAAGATTTCCTAGGGGTCTTAATCTGTAATTTCCAGTGAAAAACACACAGCCACTCTACTCATGAGCGTCACCAGGTGGCGTTCTTTCTGTCTGATTCTGCGCCGTTTTCTGTGAGCGCGAATTAAGTGCAGCGAAACTCTCAGACACTACTAAAGACAGGTTTTATGATTGAAAAATTGATATCGGTTTATACACACTAGTGGTTCCACATCCCAGTGGAACATCGGTCCATGGCCAGTGCACCCATATCTTTTTACAACTCTTTTCACACCACTTACAGTGATTGGTGTCACATCGGTACAAGAACGTGAATTTCAATGACTTCTGAGAATATACAACGTTTTTGCACAAACACAATCGGTCGTACGGCATTTTGTGTATAAACGCGCCGAGATACAACGTTTTTTTGCTGAAACACATTTGCTTGTAATCGAGATACAACCTTATGATTTTGATAAATTACGTCATAATAACGTAATATCTTCCAATAAAACCCTTGTGCAGTAATGTATGGGTGAATCTTTATAAAATGACAAAAAAAGCTAAATTTTCACAACTTTTGCAGTTACAACATTTTTGCACTCACACGATGATAATGATATGCCAATAAGCTTCTGCACAATCGATGCAATCCACAACCACTCAATCTCAACAACTACAACATCGGTGTTTTTCCAAGAAGTTGGGACCAGAAACCCCCGATAGTTACAAACACATAAAACAAGCACGAATATGTGCAAAAACCGCGTCATTGTGTATTGGTCTAGCTCAAATGCACAACAATACCGCAGAAAATTCTCCCCAGCATGTTCATTTCATAATGTTCGGAAGGCACTGTTCGACTACAACCAAAATGACATCGTCGTGCGGCTTTGGTTGTCATTTTGGTTGCTCTCTTTAAGTGCTTACCACAAAGTTCCCGGATGTCGAATTTGGTAAAAGAAGAAGAAAGAGACGAAGAAGACGAAGAACAACAATGTTAAGTGCTTAAAGGGGCAGTACACCTTTCGCAACTATCCAAAAAGTAACCAACCAAATTATTTTTCAAAAGCTTACTCAATGTCAAGATATTACCGTAATTTCCTGCGGACAAGACGCGGCTTATCTGACTTTCTAGACCACAAAAACATCGCCGCGCCTTATCTTTCGGTGCGCCTTATCTGATGTCGCTTGAGTTCAAAGTGACGGTCTTTGTGTGAAGAATTCTTTGAACGCCGCAATCTTACTCAATAATGCGGTCAACCAATTAGATTAACTCTCCGGACATTGTGGCCATGTTTTCATTCTAACAATGCCGCGATGTGTTGATCCCCTACAACCGTGCTTCCCTTCCAACAATGCCGCGATGTGTCGATCCCCTACAACCGTGAAAAGATCGTTATCCAACCCTTAAGTCCAGTTAAAAAAATCTTCATTGCCATTGGGTACGTGTGTAAAATCAGCCCTGATACTTCACGACGGCAACGACGGCAATTGCCGTCGATGCCCCTACCGATTGCCGCAATGCCCTTCAAAAATCCCACTTTCCACGGCAATTGTTGCCGTGCCCTTTTTTGTTATTGCCGCCGTGTCCTTTCTCCTGAAAAAATATATTAAACGATATTCTGCATGCGACATAAATCTTAAAAAATGACACAGAAAATGAGCTGAAATATAGCGACTGTCAAAACTTGCGATGTCTGTGTGATCTATCTGCAGATCCCACCAAAAAAAATTAATGCAACAAACAACTTACCTCTCAAACACACATTACACACGCACATTCGCTCGCAGTTAACACTGGCCCAGACGCGCAGTAGGATGTGAAAATATTATACCGAATGCAGCGCGGTTCCCTGCAATATGTATCCTAATACTGCACGTGAACCAGCGACGCGGTCATTGATGATATTATTTTCCCACCGCGT
The DNA here is from genome assembly GCA_037893245.1 of Crossaster papposus. Taxonomy (NCBI): domain Eukaryota; kingdom Metazoa; phylum Echinodermata; class Asteroidea; order Velatida; family Solasteridae; genus Crossaster; species Crossaster papposus. The sequence continues at coordinate 746,882 of JBAIAA010000564.1, read as the reverse complement.
GTCCGGTCGATCGAGTGTAGTGTAGAATGGCGCGACTGTGACCACGTGCAGTACGTGTGCTCGGTATAGGCCTACTATTAATTACGCACGGCAGGCCTATAACTTGACGTGTGTCGGAAGAATAACCAGTAACCCTCCATCTAAGACAGACATCGAGTAAACAGAACGGCCACAAAAGACAACTTTAGCAAAAAAATAAGATGAACTGAAAAACACTATAGACATTTATTTTTTTGATTTTATATAAATGTAGGTTTTTAAATTGGGCCTGTGCCTACTCTAAAATATTCTAATAATTATAGCTTGTGCAGAATTATATTAAGTTAACTCTATGTTGTCTGATTACGTTGTCTGGAAAGAAACTATATCACTGACTGAATTATTTTACAATCCCACAGACCAAAACATTAAACGTGGTTTTGAAACCCGATATCTGCGGGAGAGGCACATGTATCGGTTTCCATTGTATAAACTCTGCGGTCAGGAACATCTGGGGTTTGCGATTGTTGATACATTTCGTGTCGGCTCACTCAAAGGGTTAGTTAATTGAACCTTATTTCTTTTGGAAAAAGACGCACCATTGTAGGTTTAGAAACCGCAATCATGCACAGTGTTGGCTTGATAGATGAAGGTTGGTATCAATTTACTTTGGTCTTTTCTTGGACTAGTGTGATCGTTCTAAGGCAATAAAATGACCCCTTTCTGGCGATGTACCTACACCGGGTGGCGCCTGGTGTTATTTTGGGTGCGTTCAAGCATGCGCCTTATTCGGCGGTGCGCCTTATCTGTTGACGTTTGAATTTTTTGGGGTGATTTTAGGGACCTGCGCCTTATCCGCCGAGCGCCTTATCCGCAGGAAATTACGGTAATGACTCTATTAGGCCTAACTCCCTGTAGAGTTATTCTTTCTGGAATGCTGTCACATGAAGAAAATAACGAATGAAGTCCAAAAGTGCACGTCAGCGATACATTTTTGGAAATTTCCATAAAGTAGTTGGTTCAAAATCAAAATCTGAGAATGTAATTTATTTTTCAGGATATACAGCATTCACAGAGCTAAAACTTTAGATTTCAATAACGTTTGATGCTCCAGACAATAAAAATGCACAACTGACAAATGGTATACTAATATCTTTAGAGGTAGAAGACACCATTGGTAATTACCTTGAATTATCAGAAATGGGTGGATTTGGAGGGTTGTATTTTATAGTAAATATCGTTTAACTAACCTTTCAGAATATTTATAATCATGGATGCTGAGAAAAGCAAGAAAAATCGCTTTCGTTTTTAACCGGAGTCTTTTAACCGGTATTTTTTTTCGCTATCGCCATCCGGCCATCGCAAATTTTGTTTTTATAAAACTAAATTGTTCGAAACAATTACTAGATATCTAGTGCAATAATTTAGCTGAACGCCTACAATCATTATTTTCTTTCAAATAAGTAAGATATTTCTTAATGATTTGGTAGTAAGATTTTTCGATATCTGCAAATGGTGTATCCTACATTTAAAGAGCTCCGTTTGCTTTGCGACACGCTAACAATCCGACAGTGATGAGGGTTATGGCAGAAATTATGACAGTGCAGATAGCATTTAAAGTTAACCCTACTTACTTCAGCTGAACTCCCAGGAGAACTTGCCCCTTTCATCGGTGACCCCTTAGGTGTGACAGACTTTGTTGGTGATCCGTAGCTTGCGCCAGTGGTCTGCGCATTGGCAACCAGTGATGGGGGTAATCGGTGGGCCCAGGAAGGGCCCGTGGCACCGGCCGTCTGGCCAATAGCGTCACCGGACATGTCGTCCGACAGCTCCTCATCAGAGCTGGCTGTGGAGAAAGGACTGTTAGGGTTAAGGAATTTTATGCATGTGATATTTTTTCAGAACAAATCAAAATAGAGATTTAAGGAAAGGGCTGATGGTCGGGAAGGAGAAAATGCTTTCTAATACATTTTAGCAACAAACATATTATGAAAAAAGTTTTGCAAAATAATCCTCATTTAAAATTGTTGTATGAGCTGAGTGCATTCCAAACAGCTGTAGTGCACAGGATACAAATTAGCGAATGGTTTTACTAGTCCACTGCTGTTTTTACTCGCATTTGACAAGCGGAATACTGCTTTTCAAGCCAAACCCTGCCGTAGTAGTGCAGAGTACAAATGTGACCGGCTCCACAAAAAAACGTATTAAGTCGCGCTGTGCATTATCATGTAATGGCCCGCTCAACGTTGAGAGGGTGAATATTTCATCAAAAAGCGATTTTCATTTTTTGCTATGAATGACATCTTTAATACCTCAAGTTTCAGGTTTCATTCACAAAAATGTTGATTTTGATGAATAAAGTGAAAAAAACCAAGCATTTTGTGTGCATCGTTCTGTTGTTCTACAACAGAGCCAGCTATTTCAAAGCCTGTTTTCTCCGTTGTGTAAGTTAAACTCCAAGAAATTAGTTAATATGCAAACATGTCATATCTCCAGAACTGAAGGGGCTATATACCAAATGAAAGCTTACATTGTGGGCTTTTAACCGTGTATATAACTCAATTTTACAGTGATTCTGCAATATTATTGTACCACATAAATGTCCGAACTGTTTAAAACAAATTCGGCAATTTCACCAGATGGCTAAACCAACTCATCCCTATACTGTAATAATAAACAAAAACGAGTCGACGAGACCCAGCGAACTTGGTATTTAATTTCAGGTAGGGTTTACACAACATTACTGTGTAGTGACTTTACTGAGTTTTACGCATAGGGACGTACCTTGTTCGACGGGTCGATTGAGCCAGGCATTAGTCATCGTGACCTGCCGATACAACTCCTGGCCTGGCTCCGAAAATACAGAGGCTCCATTTGACTGGACCTGGCTTTCAAAGGCCTGTAAGGGGGGGGGGGGGGAAGAGCATTAAATCTATCAATAATTGAAATAATCAAGTCATTTTGACACCAATTTTATCATACACTTGTTTGAACATTCACAAGCCTTCTGCAATGTTTGTGAAATGTCACAGTAAACGCGTTGGATGCTGTGTATCCACGCAAAGTTTTCCGGGATTCAAAATGGATGACAGGTAAGCACGCGTACGTCACGAGCAAGGCCGGAAATATCATGATGTGCTACCCACAGATACCAGCCTGAACCCGACTCGGATCGATGTGCCTGGGCCCGGTCAATGTCAAAATAATCCCTGCACAAACTTATTATGAAGCGAGTTTGCAAAATTCAATAGATATCCCAAACGTTGCTGTGATAGCATTTCGTGGGTGATAGCGATTTGTCGCAATAATGCCCTCTTTCGGTGAATGATCCAATAGACATTTTGACCCAAGATGTTACTGGCCAACTAAACAGTTAACATTTACATCTCCGGTCTGCAGTTTCCATTTTCATTTGAGGTCATTGATCCACATCTAGCTCACCTTAGAGAAGTTCATGTCGCTACTGAAGGCTTTGCTGTCAAACGGTGTTGTTTCAAGGTGTTCTGGAAAAAACAAGACAGAACATGCACAGATAAACTTTCTAATCCTATTAAACCATAACCCTAACCCTACCAGACACAGCATAGTGCATCAGGTGGACAAGTCTGCTGCACTTTGATGTATTCAACACCAGGGGCCAATTTCATAAAATGTAAGCACAACAATTTGCTTAGCATGAAAATTCTTCCTTGGCAAAAAACAGAAAATTGGACTTGGACTTGCGAGAACTTGGACTTGCGCCGACCCCGACTTGCGCGGACTTTGTCTTGGTCTTGCGAGGACTTGGTCTTGCGCGGACTTGGTCTTGCGCGGACTTGGTCTTGCGCGGACTTGGTCTTGCGCGGACTTGGTCTTGCGCGGACTTGGTCTTGCGCGGACTTGGTCTTGCGCGGACTTGGTCTTGCGCGGACTTGGTCTTGCGCGGACTTGGTCTTGCGCGGACTTGGTCTTGCGAGGACTTGGTCTTGCGAGGACTTGGTCTTGCGAGGACTTGGTCTTGCGAGGACTTGGTCTTGCGAGGACTTGTGATGGAATCAACTACAACACTGCTACTCACTTCGCGAGACCTTCCCTCCAGCTGCCTTGTAGTCCTCTATCTCTGCGTCTTTCCTCTTGAGAAGCTGGTGAAGCTCTGCCTCCCGTCGACACAGCTCTGAGACCATCGTCAGAAGGGGCGTAGCCAGATGGCAGGCATACTAGGACGAACACAGAGTCAAAACACAAGTGAATTCCCAAGTCCAGTCGCTAGTAACAAGGGGTGAACCAGGCGCGGTTCTAGAGCCAATTTTTAGGGGGGCTAGACCCTTATTACACGACATCAACTTCAAACATTTGCTACTGCTATTTTCCAGCATGTACTTTTTATTGCATTTTTTTGGGGGGGAGGGGGGGCTAGACAAAAGTTTGAAGGGACTGATAAGTTCCATAAGGTCAAAAACTGTCGCCTACGCCACTGACTGTGGAAGAAAACTGACACAAAAAGCTGCTTTCTCTGATCTCGCTACACACACAGATTAGGTGCTGACAAATTAAAGGCCCCCCCAAAAAATCTGTAATTTGTAGTGTTGTAAAGCGCTAGCGTAACGCATTTAGTAAGCTTTCAACTGGTCACGGAAAAGGTATTATTTACCAGCTGCTTGGTATGCCATGCCTTCGTCAATTACAACATCGGTTTGCTACAGGCGTAATTGATAGACACCAGCTAACCCTGAATGTCACAAGACACTTGTCTGCAAGTAATTACCGAATCTACATAAGTAATTACCTAATCTGCATACGTAATTACCTAATCTGCATACGTAATTACCGAATCTGCATACGTAATTACCGAATCTGCATACGTAATTACCGAATCTGCATACGTAATTACCAAATCTGCATACGTAATTATCAAATCTGCATACGTAATTACCAAATCTGCATACGTAATTACCAAATCTGCATACGTAATTACCAAATCTGCATACGTAATTACCGAATCTGCATAAGTAATTACCAAATCCGCATAAGTAATTACCAAATCTGCATACGTAATTACCAAATCTGCATAAGTAATTACTAAATCTGCATAAGACTAGACCTAACCCGAGTTGTGTAACTAACAGAAAACCTACCATGTCGTTATTGGCCTCCTGGCAGTGAAACTCCCACTTGAAGGGCACTCCGCCCGTCAGCTGGGAGCCTAGCCTGAGCACCATACCACTCTGGTCCTGGGACTTGGGAGGCTCAAGGCTGTAGGTGGACTTCTTCTTCTGGTTGGCCAGGTTATCTCTCAGGTGCTGTAAGAGTGTAGCCAGAGGGGCTTCCACGTTGGGGTTCAATTTCTGTAAAAAGATTACAGAAAATAAACATAACATATATGTGACCCGCTCCATCGTAATCAGGAATAAGTCTCGAAATGACTTTTTGAGATATGCACATGGTGAGAAATGGAATTTCATAAGCTTTCTAATGATACCCATCACAAGTGTGTATCTTCTTAGGTTAACGAGTTATGGTCTGATGAAGATGGCAGGTGTATATTTATTTGCCGAATCGACATTCCGAGAAAAACAGCATTGAAATAAACAAAATTGACTAAAATCATACGGACAGCGCACACAAATCCTCTTCATGTTCATCTTTAGTGATCGTTTTTATATACAAGACAATAATGACAATAATCTGTGATAACTACACTTCCTAAAAATACAATTTTCAGAAAAACGACTTGGTCACCATTTTCACCCATGCGTTCACTTCAACGACCGATTGCGTAATACGGCCCCAGCAACTTATTCCTGATTACGATGGAGCGGGTCACATATTTAAAAGCAGCCAGCAGTGCAATGGGTTGGACTATTTGGGTTCAATTTTGGCTGAATTTCTGTTATTGGTATGTTCCCTTTAGGCCTGTCCCGGGTATACGGGTATCCGGGCACCCGGATACCAGCGTCGGTTCAATTTTTCGGCTCAGGTACACGTAACTTATGTTGAAAACTTTGAAGTAACATTTAAGACCAGAATAGATATATTAAAGACCTACTCGGTTTAAAAATGTCAAAGTCAATGTGTTTCATTTTCAAACTATGTTCTGACCCGAAAGATACGAAACGTCTGGGTTTTTTTTCCCTTTTTTTTTTAAACAACACCTTGGTTTTTTTCTTTAGTATGTACCACTGCCATGCAGTGATCTGCCCTTTTTGAAGGAGAGTTAAAATAATAAGACAGTTCAGTATCTAGATGAAGTGTCAAAGTCAAAGGTTATTCGAGATAAAAGTGCTGATGTCATTTCACGTAATGTTATGCAAAATGCGTATTCTGATTGTAATTACCGATTCACGCCAGACGGCGATCACAAAAAAAAAAAACACATAAAGAAATACTGTCTGACACCGGTTGAAAACGAACGCTGTTTTTCTTGCTTTTCTCAGCATTCATGATTGTAAAACTTTGGACAGGTCAGTTAAACGATATTTACTATAAAATACAACCCCCAAAATCCACCTATTCCTGATTCAAGCAAATACTTATGGTGTATCCTACATGTACCTTTACCAGTTCGCGCCGGGATTATTTTAACATCACCGAGCCGACGCTTGGGATTATTTTTAACGAAACTCGATCCAAAGCGGGTTCAGGCCGCAAGTACCGGGAAGCAAACCCCGCATTTCCGGCCTTGCTCGCTGCTGACAGACATTTCCGGCCTTGCTCGCTGCTGACAGACATTTCCGGCCTTGCTCGTGGCGTGTTTATGCGTCATCCGTTCTGAATCTGGGGAACATTTTGCGTTATACGTCATCCGGCGCGAACTGGTTAAATACTGAACTGGCTTATTACAAAAGGTCAGTGATAGTGTGTATGCAATGATTCCTTGTAATACGCAACTGCGCGTTCCACGCATCACATCCACATGCAGATAACTCGCAAACGGCGATAGGTTCGTTACCTTTGCTTTGCGCTCGAAGACATTCCGGCTACACTCCTCATACCACATCGTCACCATGTCATACACCAGGAGCTCGTAGTGGTCATCACGGAATAAACACTTGACAAGCGCCCTCTGCCTGTTGAACTGAAAAGGTTGCCATACTTGGACGGTGAGGTCTGGTTTCCAACGCCTTCTCCATTCCAGTTGTGTGGTGGTCATCACGAACGCAGACTAAAACTTTACAGAAAAAAAAAATATCAGAAAGATATATTTTTTTCTCTCAACGGAAAACTACATTTGGTTGTGTAGTTGTTGCAACCTATTTGCAAAATGTGTAAGAAAAGTAAGTGTTGTGAGGGGTACTGGGCAAAGTGAGCATTGTGTGATTTATGTAATAATTAATTATATTCATGCACCACTGAACACAGCTAAGATAAACTGTTTCAACAATACATTACTCAATGATGCAGAACATTTCATGGATACTGCCATCACCTGAAAATATGGTTCGAAACCCTGTTTTTGCCAAGGTAGAATTTTCATGCTAAGCAAATTTGTGTGCTTAGCAGCAGCTTCGTGAAATTGGCCCCAGGTTAATCATGGAGGAATTATTCCTCCATGGTTAATCCTAGCACTCAGCGTAGCCGTAGCCAGGTAAACATTTATTATATTATTCTGTTCCCATTAAATTCCCATGATGAATGTCGAAAAGGTTTAGGCTATTTACGTACGTCCGACCACATGATACAAGGCAATGTAGGCCTACCAATTTGGTCTGTAATTGTTTTCTACTCAATAAAACGGAATCTCAAGTGAGATTTCATGATTTACCTTGCCGGTACAGTCACGACAAATGTTGGGTTTTTTGGCGCAGACTGCGATTTTCAAAAGAGGGCGCGCTACACAAATAGCGGTCGATCAGAGCCAACCTCGTTACCATGGCTACGATTTTGCTGTGGCATTTTTGCCATTTCCCCCCATCATGCTTTGCGTGGTCTTATAGAGTTACAATTAGAGATCGTGTCGAACACATAGAGCTATATTAAATTTAATATAGCTCTATGGTCCGTCGAACATCACAAACTGAATTGTGTCGCATGTGCATACGCGTGTGACGTTGCGTGTATAATCTCATGACGTAACATGCATAATAAAGTTTCCGTTCCGTCACGTAATTTATGCATGCAATTCTGCGGCTCGTAATTTTACGATTACGTCAAATAGCCAAGACGTCCTATTCAAAGGTCATACAAGGTCTAGACTTCTACGCATATTAAGCGATTATGACGTCTTGCAACCACAGCCGATTCTCGTAGGCATTATTGTGTTGATAGTTTCTATTGATGGCGACCACCACAACATTGTTTGCATAATTTATTATTTAATAGGTCTGTGACACCAATCATAGTCAATCACAGTCACGTCGTGTGCCCGGCAGAAGGTTATATGCGTATGCCCTTATGCGCAAACGCGTAATTACCAAAATGTACCCAGCAAAAGGGCATATGCGAAACAATTGCCTATATTAATTCTCCTTGAACTTAACACAAATTGCTCTCAAAAATTGTGATTCAGATGTGTGACAAATATATAACGTGTACGATTTATGACACGTGTGAGAGAACATTGGATTCATAGTACGTGTGTGGATACATTTTAACTTTTAACTTTTAACGCAATTTGTATGAAAGTGATGTTTGCGTCAGAACGCTCGTATGTGCCTTCTGCCGGGAACCCGACGGTACTGAATTTATCCCAGTACGTTTATAAACGTACAATTCTTTTCCAAAATGAATTGTATATAGTATTAAAATATAATATTGCTAAGTGTTCAACACACTGAGTCACATAAATTGCACAATTTGAGGGTAAACCTCAGTATTGGTTGGTTCGTCCTCCAAATATCGCAAACCCACGAAAAGGGGATACATGCACATAGACAAACACAGCAATAAGCACAATTGTATTACAAAGTATGAACTATAGCCCCCACTTAAGTGATCTATTTTAAGAAACCATTTTCCGGAACACCTGTCACTCCGCAAACAATGCGCTCCGGCGGAGCCCCTCACCTCACGTGCGCGCTGACGGAGTATTTTCTGAGTACTGTACTTTGTTAACTACCAAATATTGAACTGTTTGTTTTGAACAAAGTGAGATAAAGTACATTGATAAGTAGACAACAATGACGTGCAGTGTATAGATAGATGTATATAGAACAGATGTATAGGCCTAGAACAAATTAATTTGTGACTTTAGTACTTTGTTTTGGGTCATAAGTACTTAGAAAGTACTCGGTCGAGTACTTACCGATGCTTTCGACTTAAAAGCTTCATTTAGTCAAGATGCTGATGTTTTTATTTTATTTAGCGAAGTATTTAATTTGTCCCGTGTCCCTTTTTTCTCTCATATTTCTCTACATCAGACCAATATCCGGTGGTAAGCTGGTACTCGGAAAGTACGCTACTCGACTACAACTCTGACTTCGATCTGATGACGTCACGCTTTGTTTACATGTGTTCTTTCATATGTGGCGGTAATAGCATGTCCCTACTTCGTCTGGCGTCCTGACTTCGCTCCCATAGAAAATTGCACGTAAACAAAGCCATTATACATCATTAAAGGTAGTATATACCATTGGTCATTGCTTGAATTACCATGAATGAGGAGATTTGGGGGTTGTATTTTATAGTAAATATCGTTTAACTGAGCTGTCCGAAGTTTTACAATCATGGATGCCGAGAAAAGCACGAAAAACAGCGGGTTTTTTTTCAACCGGCGTCGAGCAGTTATTCTTATGTTATCTTTGTTTTTTCGCGATCGCTATCCGGCGATCGCGAATTTTTCAATAGAAAATTATATTTTCCGGAATAATTACAGGATATCTAATGCAATCATTTTGCTGGATGCCTAGAATCAACATTTACTTTCAAATGAGTAAGATATTTGTTAATAATTCGATAGTAAATATTTTTGATATTTGCAAATGGTTTGTCCTCCCTTTAAATATCAGGTCTGTGCGGATGTACATGTATCCATAGGCACCGTGCAACATTCATCTTTGCACAGCGCCCTCTGTGGCCAGTTCCCATACATCCAAACTTCTTGCCAAGAAATCGCCGCCCATACCAAGGGATGCAACCTGATATAATTAACCATTGTTCCATGTTACAAACACTGGATATAATTTTGTCTTTACATGTTTATATTTGTAGGGGTGGGGTGACAGCGATTTGGAGGGAATTACCCCCTCACCCCCCCCCCCCCCCCCCTCTCCCCCTCTAGTAGCTCCGCCTCTGATTTAGGGTTATTTTCACTGTGACGTATTCATGCGATTTTTTTTCCGGCCAAAGGAAAGATCGACAAACCATCAAGGCCCATTGATTCAACAACATCGATTATTTGCAGCTGGTGAAAATCCCAAACCATACTTTCTATAAAATAATCCAATATTTCAGAATACTAGATCATTTTGTGGGATGTGTTTGGTCTAATCGGCGATACATCGTAATACTAATTGGTCATCAACATGACGATTTCCCTGAGTGCTTACCTTGTCTTGTTACTTGGCTGTGGTAGCTTCTTAGCTGCAAGGGCTGCAGGTAGGGTTTCCAAAACTTATGCTTAATTTATTTCTTTTCAATATGTTTCTTGTAATTGAGGGCATAGTGGAGAAACCTGCATGATGATAATGAATAATGGGTATTTTATTTATTGTTATTTGTAATCTTTGGTATGCTATAGTTTGTTAATAATATTAAAGTGAACTAAGAAAACTAGCAGGAGGGGGATTTGAACTTGTCGTCGGTCGCACCACGAAGTGACGTATCGTGTGCACAAAACCAAGGGAAGATCGTCACTTCGTGGTGCGAGAAAACTATCATATACGACACTTCGTGGTGCACCCGACGTCGTGTACGGAATATCGTACCGGCGCTCTACAAACTGCATATGAAGCAAGATATGAGACGGAGGTGGCCCCAAGATAGAACCCTATGGTACTATATAACTCATTCCAGTTAATGAAGAATAACTGTCACCAATTTTGGTCACCTGTTGACGCCCAATATTTTCCAATTACCTAACTGTTTCGTGATTTCTGTTTTGGTTTTCCAATGTATATTGCTTTTGTCAATCAATAAAACATACAATTTTGTTGTTATTCTTTCTTTTAACTGAATGTCGTTCTGCCATTTTGCTCTTAATCGCAATCAACAGCCAATGTTGGCGCGGTGGTTCTTTCCCCGCCTTCCACCACGGTGACCTGGGTTCGAATCCCGCTTGGGCCAATATATAAACTGGGTTTTCAGTCCCTGCCTGTTACGTGGGTTTGCGTCCTACCTCTGAAACTGTTCCTTCTTCTCAGACAGGGATGTAGTCGAGTCCATCACAAGTCCCTGCAAGTCCCTACAAGTCCATCACAAGTCCTTCAGTTCCAATTCAAATCACAAGCTATTCAAATCAGCTTTGACAAAAGCATTCCTTTGTCATTGTTCATCCAGTTACTCATATGAAGCACGATATGTGGCAGAGAAACCCCCCCCCCCTCTATTGTGTTCCCGGAATCTCAGGAATTCCTTTTAGGTTTCAAGGGGGGATGGGTTAGGTTACAATAGTGTTGAGTGCGTATAAAGTATAGGGATAAGAGGTGGGTACCCCTCTGCCACATATCGTGCTGGGTATACAGTTACTTGTGACTGCCTTTATGAAGGGACTTGTGACTGGCTTCATGAAAGGACTTGTGAACGGACTGGCAGGGACTCGACTACAACCCTGTTCTCAGTGTCTTGTCTCTGCAGGTTTCCTCGAGCTACAATGCTAGGGTTACTTTTGCATGGGGAATATATGAGGAATTAAACATTAATCATTCATCTTTCTCTGTACATTGCATAGTATGCGCAGGCTCTGGCCACGCAGCGGCTACCACCACCAAGAAGGCTGGTCAGTACCAATAGTTGCACGGTGTTACTGTGGTCACTCCAAGTATATAGGTTTCCCCGGTTATATCAAATCTATGCTAATTAACCAGTTCGCACCGGATGACGTATATAAACGCAAAGTTTTCCCCAAATTCAAAACGGATGTCGCATAAACACGCCAAGTTCAAGTTCGGAAATGTCCGTCAGCAGCGAGCAAGGCCGGATATGCGTGGGTGTGTTTCCCGGCACTATCGGCCTGAACCCGCTTCGGATCGAGTTTCGTTAAAAATAATCCTGCCCCTCGGCTCGGTGATGTTAAAATAATTCCGGCGCGAACTGGTTAAATTATTCTAATGTGTGCTTGAGCCAAGTACACATCAGTCTAATTTATTTAACATAAGTTTGAAATTGAATGATATAAGACAAATTCACGAATTCGATGTATAAATACTGTCTTTCGGCAACAGTTTAGACGAATTTGTTCTGTAATGACGAATATTTATATATATATATAGACAATGTTTAAACAGAGTGACCAACATTTAAAACATTTAAAATTGAATGGTAAATAACTAAATTGGTTTGCTGAAAGCGTGTGCTTTTTCTTGTCATACGAAATTGATTGTGAGAGTTTGTGAATTTCAATAAAAAATGTTTTAAAATAGCCGGAAAAACCTATACTAACCTTGTTCACGAGGAAGCCATTTTGGTCGTGTTCCCTGAATGTATTTTATAAACTGTGAACTGTTAAATGGGATGGTGTCAGACAAATGTTTTACATTTTTTTAGTCTCACTTCCATTTCCTTTATTTTTAGTGTCGCCTAAACATTAAGGAATGTTTAATCACAACATTTAAATTATTTATCAGAGAAGATTGGTATTAATTTGTAGGTCATTTATATCCGCAAGTTCCAACAATAAAGAAAGCATCTTTATTGTTGGAACTTGCGGATATAAATGACCTACAAATTAATTTAAATTTTAAATTTAATATGGCCGACTCGTGAATAAAGCCCATAGCAGACAACGTAACAGACAAAGAACCCCAAAATTATGGAAGGGGAAGGTGGGGGGGGTACCCGTGTGCAGGCAGCAACGCGCAAGAGGCACGGGCAAGGCACGAGCAAGACACGGGAATGACACGGGCAAATACACTGGCAAGGGCAAGGGCACGGACAAGGACACAGGCAAGGGCACGGACAAGGACACGGGCAAAGACTCGGGCAAAGACACGGGCAATGGCACAGACAAAAACACAGGCAAATCACGATCGCCTGACGGCAATCGCGAAAGAAACAAGAACAACAAGAACAACTGCCCGACGCCGGTTAAAAACGAACGCCGTTTTGGTTTTTGTTTGCTTTTTTTATCGGCATCTTTTTATCGGCATTCACGATTGTAAAACTTCGAACAGGTCAGTAAAAAGGCCCATGTAATGTAATTTGTATTAGTGTAAATTAAAGATTATATTTCATTGAGTGATTACCAGTATATCAACGTTGTGTTTTTAGTAATAAATATGGGGAAAATACATATAAAGTGTTTTGAGGAAACGGCTCCGCCCTTATAATGGTAGCTTACTAACATGTACAATTTGCATAATCGTGACATACATTCGGGAATATCTCGACCAGTCGACTGGGCCGTTCATGTGCATGTTTATGTGCCACGCGTACAATCAGTCGACTGACGACTCAAGTTATTGTCAATCGATTTGTTATGAATTTTCTTATCCAAAATAAAAACTTGCAGCCAGATATGTTGCTGCAAGTTGCAGCAACACCAATACAGACGAACATAATAGACGAAATATAGTCTATATATAGACTCAAAATATAGACAAATTCGGACCGCCAAAGTCCGGCTAACTTATGGTCAGGTACCAGACTATAATGTGGGGTGTTTTTTTTTAGTTTTTTTTACCGAATGTACGTCACGAACAGCGCCACCACTTGTCAGTGTTTGAACATGTTAATGAGGGAGTCGATTACATTTACGGTGATTAACTCGAATTAATGTCATCTTATACCATTTTTATCACCCCATGTCTTTTTACGTACACACCAAGGCAGATTTTAAATTACTAAACAGCAATTATTTTAGAAAGGTCTGCATAGAACGAAAATTACTATAAAATACAACTCTCCAAATCATGCACCCATTCCTGATAATTCAAGCAATTACCAATTGTGTATCCTACTTTTAACACCCTTGGTGTTATCTGAGGACCAATGCCAAGGGTGTTAAATTTAACACCTCAGTTTTTGCAGTGTGTAGCGCCTCAATTGTTGTTTTTCGAAACATCTGGCCGCAACGTTTGCCAACCAAAATTATTGTATTTACTTTCTCGAGGTGACCAACAACTCAGGCGGGGAATATGTTAATATCCGTGAGAAAATCGATTGAATTATTGGAAAATTAAACTGGAGGCTGAATTCCGGCTTGTAGATTGTAGATTATTAACATCGTGCTAAATTTGATCAAGAGTAGCAGTTGAAAGAAAATTGTCACATTTTAAATTAAAATGACGCCAAGCTGAACAAATTCATTGTTCACACAATGAAATCGGGGTTGATATTCATACCAAGATAATATTTACCGTTTATGAAGAGTTGAAGAGAACTATTGCCAATGGAAGATCACCGAACAATCATGGCCAAGTTCGATCAAGGAACTACAGTTAACTAGTGGTTAGTTCGTGACGTCATTTAGGACATGCGCACTGAAGTTGAAGTGCGAACGACTAGTAAGTAATTGACCCACCGCTCGTAGCCACGCCCCGCAATTTGTATGTGGTATTACACACTATCACACGTTTGCCTGATATCCCCATTCTATAGTAAGTAACTGACCCATCGCTCGTAGCCACGCCCCGCAATTTGTATGTGGTATTACACACTATCACACGATAGCCTGATATTCTATCCTATAGTAAGTAATTGACCCATCGCTCGTAGCCACGCCCCGCAATTTGTATGTGTTATTACAACATTTCACACGCTGCGTTGACGTGATTCTACCACGATAGGTCAATTTGTAGTAACGTATTCCCTCTAATCTCTGTGAAAGTTAGCATTTACTTTCTAAACATTTTGTTTTTTGTTTTATGGTAATTTAAAATTACTATTTTCTTTTACATCATCACGGGCCAAGTTCGATCAAGGACTATAGTTAACTATAGTTTGACTAACTCTGATCGAACTCAGGCTAGTCGACGATGGTTTGACTAGTCTAGTCGACTATTCACGACCAGCCTACCGCGGTTGGTCGCATCGATGGTAACCGATAGCCGCTTTAATAGCACAGTACAGAGAGGACCAGTTTGGCAGTTAATGGTCAATAGTTCGACTATAGGATGGGGATATCAGGCTATCGTGTGATATTTTGTATTTCCTAGGCTTAAATATATACTATTTTTCACGGTTTTGAATTTAAGGTGTTGAATGCAATGAGTGTGATATTCCTTGCGCTCTTCCTCTACAACGTGATGAGAATAACTGTCCAATCTGCAGCTGCCAATTACGTGAGTAAATACTCTAACAGCACAGAGCCTGTTGTTTCACACATCCGGATCGTGATTACGCACAAAACACGCATGCACATAGAACTTGTACCCAATCGAACTTGTACTTCCTGAGATTGAGGGTTTTGAAAACTACCCCTTTAATGTACCTGCAAATCAAGATTGAATCTGACTTGAACTTTTAGACAAAAGTATTTAGAACTCCACCTTTAATGTGACGTTACGTGATATTTAATGACGTAATTGTTACAAATTTATTTTTGGGCCATCTATGGGTGATGGTTCAAGTGTGTGCCAAGTCTAAAGTCGGTAAGATGTACAAAAAGGGGCAAAGGGTATCGGTTGAATAAAACGTGTACAAATCCTATAGGGGAAAACATTAAATGTTAACGTAAAGTCACATGACACCTCGGGCCTGCTATACTGGCGACCTTCCATGCGATTTGACAGTGTGGTACTTTGACTTAAGACTGACTCAAGAACATCTCAGAGCAAAACGGCGTCTTCCGTTCGTCACAGCTCCTCTTTCCTTGTTCTCACCCCGTGCAGCTGAGTGCGAGGGCCTGCTTCCCACCTGGTGTTCAAACACTTGCAGCTCACAGACATGCGCCGAATTCCGGATTTATGGAGAGCTAGACAACAACCAGTGCGTGCCCCAGGAAGGAGACGCGGCCTGCCAGACAGGCTGCGGCTGCCCCGAGGGTAAGAAGATTGAAGAAGTCTCCAGTAGCCCCTGGATAGAGTGCGTGGCCAATGAGAAGTGTGGATGCGCGTATCCAGACGCACCCGGCGGCTATTTGAAGGTAGGTGTTGAAGCATCTGAATAAGTTTGAGAGGATTATGTGCCAAACTCCAAACCACGTTGTTTTTTCTAACAGCACTACGTTTTTATAAGGTAAATATAGGCATAGCTGCAACATTTACAAGCATACCAAAAAATAACAACACTACCAACATGTTACGAAGTATACTTGACTGTATAAAGTGAATAAAAGTCTCAAGCATCTTGTGAAATCATGACATCAATGGCCAAGTTCGATTAAGGACTATAGTTAACTATAGTTTGACTTAAACTCTGATCGAACTCAGACTAGTCAACGATGGTTGGACTAGTCTAGTCGACCATTCACGACCAGCCTGCCGCGGTTGGTCGCATCGATGGTAACCAACAGCCGCTTTAATAGCACAGTACAAAGATAACCAGTTTGGCAGTTATCAATAGTTCGACTAGAGTGGTTCGCACTTCAACTTTAGCCCTAATGACGTCACGAACTAACCACTAGTTAACTATAGTTCCTTGATCGAACTTGGCCTAGTGTTCTGTCATTTTCAAGAAATCTGTCATTTGTATCATTTTCTCATGTAGGTTCACGCGCTTAAACTGCCGCCACGGGAAGCCGAAATAAAGTTGATGTTTTTACCAAAATGATACCTATATTTATTCTTCTTCTTCAGATCGGGTACAAATACAAGAAAACGGAATTGGAGAAAGTGTGCATCTGCGGTTCAGATGGCACCGTGGATTGTGAAAGCGATCGTAAGTATAATTATGTCCCCAATGTCATTTCATTTCACTTATCCTAATGACACGTCACCAATATTGGAACCAGTCCGTGGACATCTACTGTCGGTACCTTAGCAACCACCAGGTAACGTCCAATCACTAGCCTTGGTGTGCGTTATTCTAAATCGCGTATTTGCATAAATTTGGCTACACTCTGGAAACTTCCGGGTCGGAGTGACACATTTCCTGATTCTAATTTTTCCCGGCTCAATTTGTCACCGTTTTCACAAAGAGACACATAAATTCATGTCAAAATAACTTTTTATTTTATTTTAACTTTGTTCACTATTTTGCTTTAAAACACTGCACTTAAGGCCTAACCATTTTGCAATGCTTAGCCAGACATAATTAATTAGCAAACTACATTAATAATTCAAGGGACAGTGAGTATACATGTACTTTCCCTTTAATTTAAACGTATTATACATGTACATGTACTTTGTATATACATGTAGCTTCTACATTCCAGATTAAAACTAAAGGGACTCGGATTTTAAATTGAAATACACTTAAAACAAACATAATTTCAATGGAATTCGATTGATTTCAATCTTTTTCGAGTGTGTGAATTTCACTCTAAAACGTACGGTCCCTAGTTTTAGAATAGGAATGAATTTTCACTCGAATCGAGTAAATGTTTACTCTTTGCCAGTCAAATTGACGTAAAAACCCTCCGTCAAACCAAGGGGCTCACTCGGGGGGCAAGTTTGTATACCTTTGTGTATAACTAAAAACAAAATGAGCCAATTCCGCTGAATTGTTTTTGTAACTATACTTGTACCCCACCCGTATAAGCTGTAAAAGCATGTTTGACATAGAGTTCGTTCACCCTTCAATCCAACCCTGTGAACTCAGTTTTACACATGCCTTCCGCGTGAGCACCGTGGTGAATCCGTGGTGTTGATATGCCAGAATGCTATATTAATTCCTTGACCTCAGATATGTACATCTAGATGCCAGATTCAAGTCTCTAGCTGACACAGAACCAGAGATATTGATAATTAGATTTTCAGAAGCCGCCATTTTGAAACCCAATATGACAGCTTTAACTTCAACTTAACTTCAGCAAATCAACTTCTAAGTTGAATTAGTCAATCCCTTGACCTCAAATATGTACATCTAGACACTAAAATCAAGTCTGTAGCTGGAATAAACAATAAATATTGGCAAGCACAGATTTTCGAAAGCCGCCATTTTGAAAATCTAATATGGCGTCCACTTTTATTAATTTGAAAGTGGTTCCATATCTGAAAATGTTTTCAAGGTAATAATGTATCATTGTGCAAACTTTGGTGCTTCCATCACCAAATGCACAATCCTTATTAAATTTTTGCTATGCCGCTGCACTATATATCATTGGTATATTGGTACGGTGGATATGCTCATACTATTAGACAAACACAGTTATATACAAATTACACCTATGCCTCTCGCGTGAGCACCGAAGTGCCCGCCTGTCACTATTTTTTGGTTGGTGTCCCCGAGGGTATAATTCCCATGATTGTTGTTTTTTATACAGCTCGTCCAGAGTGTCTAGTAGAGAATGGCTGCCCCTGTGACTTAATATCTGGTCGCGGTGGCGGATGTCCTTTTTGCCCGTGCCGTTATTAAAGGTAATAATAAATATGCACCATCTGCAGATACCCAAAACCAAAAACTTTCAAGTATCGTGACATACCGTACTTGGCTGTGTTATCAAAATAGTAGTCTCAAAAAAACTCTGAAATCCTGAAAAGTTAAATTATTGTGTCAATTTCTATCGATCGTACGAAATGCTTCCCCCATACCTTACTTCTTTCTGTATAGTAAGAATGTTAAGATGGCGCTCAAATTTTGTTGGATAAGGGTTGTTTTATTTTAAATGTTAAAAATCTTTCTTTTTGTCTTAAATTCAGACTTAACTGTGTAATTAGACTTTTAAGTGACAGTTTTCTTAGCCTGACATAATTTAAAGTTGGTGTGTCCGTGCTTTTTTTAATTTTCGTGGGTTTTTTTTCGATCGAATTTTGTAGGATTATACTCTAATAAATTTGCTTGTTTACATTGGCATGACCTTTTTATGGTTTTAAGTATTTTTTTTTCATTGCTCAAATTGCGCGCTAAGTTTTAAGCGACAGGTCATAAATATTCATATAGTGACGAACCAGTCTAAATAGGTCATCATTGGCGAGTTGCACAGCTGCACCACCATCGTTACCATGGCTACGATCTTGCTGCGCCATGTTTTTCCATCATACCTTGCGCGATCTTAACCCCTGGAATTATCTAATTTTAATGTGCCATATATTGGCACATTTAATTTAGGACTGCAGTTGATACGTTTAACGCGCGACGCCATTTTGTAATTTATATTAAAGATGGACTACAACGGAATAATGATAAAGGCTGTGTTGCTGTTTTTTGTTCGAGAAATGTATAATGATTACTAATATATCATTAGTATTCAATAAATCTTGTTCCTTCATGCAAAAAACAACAAAATTGATCGGCGTTCTACGACCCAGAAAAACTCAGTTTCAGCAAAAGCCCTTAACTCATGAATAATTCATACTTTGTGTGTGACGTACTACCCATGAAAACGCATACATATGGTGGCCCTGAAGGGACTCCGCAGATCGCAAATATTGACGTCAAATTTGACGTCAATATTCGCGACTTTTGGGGAAAGTCGTGAATATCGACGTCAAATTTGACGTCAATATTCGCGACTTTTTTGGAAAGTCGTGAACTTATTGACGTCAAATTTGACGTCGATATTCTCGATCTGCGGAGTCCCTTCAGGGCCACCATGTATGCGTTTTCATGGGTAGTACGTCATCACTTTTCCCTGGTTTACTAGTCCGCTGGTACTATATCGTGGATTTCATTGTGGTTTTCAGTGGATCTTTGCCGGGAACCAGTACAGGGCGGGAAATTTCAAAATCGAAGAATCGAGGTCTAATTTTGTCGGTCAAATTGCAACAAAATTATTGGGAGAAAAACATGACAGTAACAATAAAGTGTTACCTGAACACAACATAAACAAGGTCCGATAATAAATTTAATGTGTGAGTTTTCGTTGTAGTCCATCTTTAAGGATGTATATTCAATGTACATGTACGTACCTCTATTGTCCCTCTACAACGTAAGATACAGGTTTTGGGGTTTTTTTTGGGGGGGGGGGGTTCTTCTTGGGGGGGAGCCATATGGTACAGGTATTACGCAGTCTTAAAAGATAAATCTAACGTGCGCGTAGACGTGACGTTCAAGAGTCCGCATTACATTCCAAACAATTCTGACATTTTCTTACGTTAATTCTCCCATTCAAGGTCTCCGGATGCGCGCCACCATGAGGGAACATTCAGGCTTTATTATCAGACTCGAATGGCGACCCTTTCTGATTGGAAACAGCGCCCTCCCGGAGAATTGGGTTTTATCGGAATCGTTGTTATTCTTTAAATTAAACATTAATTGTCTCCGTGAATATTTTATGAAACACTGTCTTTACTTTGGGATTTTAAACTATTTTTGTGAAGTATTTAACATATTGTGCCACTAAGATAGTCAATTCAGTCAATTAATACTGTTAATTATTTTCCCGATAAGTTCAGTAATAACAAAGATTTAAGTAAAAAACTAAACAAAAATTCTCTCTCTTATGTCTTTTGTGTAAATTAGTATAATTTCAATAATCTTTAGCTTACAAAAAGCTGAAATATTTAAGACAATTAACGCATAGATGTATAGATATATTAATAATATAATAGTATATAATAGTATATATGTGTTTGTGAACCGATTCAACTTCAGAGAGTGCTCTGCTTTACACAAGGAGCGGTACAAAATCAATCACAAACTAGGATAGGTTTTAATTCACCATATTTTATTCCGACAAATCTGTTTCGTGGATTTCTCCACTCGTCAGGGAATTGTAATTACAATTCCCTGACGAGTGGAGGAATCCACGAAACAGATATATTAATAATATAATAGTTTAGATGTATAGGTATATTAATAATTATAAATTAAAGTTGAGTTCCTTTGCTTTTCAATAAATTTGATCATTTAATGATAAAATGTCTACCATTTGGGGCCACAGACAATATCCATTATGAGCAGATTGGCTCCCGGACCGTACAATATCAATACTGATTGTGGGGCGGGTACTAGCCTATATGTAACTATTCAACATGGGCCAATTTCTTTTTCGGTCATAGTCTTTGCCAAAGACGACAGTCAACAATATTGTGCACGTCGCGTATAATATTTTCACGCAGTGCGCCTGCAAACGACACGATTATAGACCAGCCCCCACTTCTCGACACGATCAAGCCGAATCAGTCGGATGTCGGGGAATCCCAAAAAATGCAATGTGTTCTTCGTTGGTATTTAAATAAATTTACATAACTCGACAACAAAACATCGTATCAACATGGGGTTTTCAGTTTTTAAAACGTACAGATGCCCTCTTTGAAACTACATGAAAACTCATTTTTTGACCGGGGCCGACATCCGACTGATTTCGCTTGATCGTGTCACATTTTGTCTAGCTGTTTGTATTTTTCCTTATTTCTCTGCAGACTTCCCTAGGGAGCCAATCAGCGATCGCAGAATGGTGGTCGTCAAAATAAGCGCAACACGTACTACGCGCACGCATGAAATTCCTTTTTTGGAGTAGCGCTAATTAGATATGCAACGCAGGCCCGCGCGACTGCTGACTGGGTAGTCGACTGTGTGAAGCCGCTATGCACATTCGAATAGTCTAACTTGCATTAAAAGGTCACGCCCCATTTTTTTTCAAGTTTGCAAAGATGACTGTTTCAGTTATGGAACTAAATTTAATCGAGTGAAAAGAATACGCGAAGTGCACAATAAATATCGAATACGGTCATCTATAGCAAATACTATTGGTCCATATGCCATTCAAAATGAATAGTAACTTTAGGTATGTTTAGAAACATAGCAATATTAAAAGGAAAATATACTTTTAACCGTTGACGGTATACATTATTGAAGGTAATGACTGTATGCATATGTCGGGTCAAAGTTTACTGTGTTTGATTGGCTCGGCCAAATTCGGTCGAAAACACTTAACCGTAACACTTCATCGTAAACCGTTCCCATTTTCGATGTTGGCGAACACATTTCAATTTCGTAAAAATTTCGTGTAGTCTTTTAAGTCATTATCACATTATATTCTTCCGCCACATCCCATGATAATAAAGAAAAAAAAGTACGAAAACAGTGGGTTTTCCTCAATTGACCGTATATGGTTCGTGTTTCTGAAGCAGAAACGATTTTTGCAACCAGCTTCTTGGAAGAGGAACGTGGTTAGTAGCGTAGGGTGTGGAGAACGCCCTCTTGCGTTGTGCTATGCCGTCCACATTATTCGCCGTCTGGTTCCCTGACCTGAAATTGTTTTAAAAAAATTGCCCAGACGTTCCAAAAATAGTCAGAATTGTGGGAACCTGACTACATCATTCGCTCGTACTCACCGCCCAAACAGAGCGCTGGTAATGGCTAATCCATAGAGCTATAAAATAACTATTATATGGGCTAATCCTTTTACATTGCTTTCACATTTTGTGAAGGAAGCAAGCTTGGGCAAAGCATTGTGGGTATAGCTTAAACATTACGGCGCGCACGAGTCGCGCGCACGCCGAAGTATTGGCACGTGTGTGGTTCAAACAAAATGTTATCCAATATGAGCTCGTAGAAATGACATCGTGCATCGTGACGAAATTAGCCATCACAAGCGCCCCGTTTAAAGCAGTGGTTAACAGCGAATCAAAATCACAAACGAAAGCATTCCGTTCTATTTTTATATTATTCTTATTCTTCTTCTTCTTATTATTATTATTATTATTATTATTATTATTATTATTATATATATATATTTTTTGTTTTTATTATATACATTTTTATTATAATTACATACGCCCATAAAGTTTCATAAAATATATAGGCCTTATAAAACCATTTAAATTTAAATTCGTTTTAGGACCTGTTCATCCTTCACTGTGTCAATTTACGCCCACTTCTAAATCTCTTTGAATCCTGAAAGAAAATACCAGTCGATTTTAGTTATAGATAAAGGTAGGATACACCATTGGTAATTGTTGAAATATCATTAATGGATAGATTTGGGGGGTTGAATTTCATAGTAGATATCATTTAACTGACCTGTCCGAAATTTTACAATCATGGATGCCGAGAAAAGCACGAAAAACAGCGTTTGTTTTCAACCGGCATTGGGCAGTTATTCTTATGTTATCTTAGTTTTTTCTTTATAAAATTATATTTTTCGGAATAATTACAGGATATCTAGCGCAATCATTTTGCTGGATGCCTAGAATCATTATTTACTTTCAAATGAGTAAGATATTTCTTAATAATAAAGTAGTAAATATTTTCGATATCTGCAAATGGTGTATACTACCTTTAAGTTGACCCCAAAATTGCGAGAGATTTTACGAGAATACACCACATCCGGGCGCCGTCCACGGCTATCTTTACAACGTGTCAGTCAAACCATAGAGAAAGGGTCAAACATCTACTTTTTTTTTCTTTCTTTTGCATCGTGACTGGAGCCATCCGATCAAGGGCAATAAATAAGTAATGTGAAAGAAATTAAAGCATTTACATTTACAACATATTGAAAACACTGCGAATTTGAATGGCTTAAAGGGATCGTATACGTTTGGTAATTTGAACCCACTGTTTGTTTCAATCCTATATAGTTATAGATATATACCATAAAACTAACATGTAAAAATTTTCTTTCAAAAGGTGGTAGCGATTTTGAGATATTGCCGAAAATCTGGAGCGGTTATGTCCACGCAGGAAGAATAATCACTGCAGTAACGCTTCTCAGGTTCAAATTTTCGGGGATCTTTTCCCATAACCGCAGTACTTAGAAGTGAACAATTTTTTAAAAATGCATTATACTATCCAAAGCTGCTGTACTTCTTACCAAGTAAGTTTGTATTGCCATTAATTGTTGATGTAATTACCAAACGTATACGATCCCTTTAACATCCGTTCAACGATCATGCAGATATCAAGAGGGTAAATTTAAATCCGGGAGTCTGTGACTAGACTATCAGTGTTCGGTACCGAGACACTCACAAAAAAAACAGGGAACTTGAACTGGCGAGCCTTACACGGCCCATAAACTAAACTGTACTTAGCGTACAGCTGCTGATGCCCCCCCCCCCCCCCCCCCCCCCCCACAAGTCCCGTTCGACCGAAAATTGTACCCGTGTTGAGCAATATATATAAACGGAGCATGCATGCCAAGCGAAAAATGATTGTGTCGCAATTCTCCTGAGATACCAGCGGGCTTTGTTGATACAACATCGAGAGCAAGAGAAATTGTTGATGCAGAACACGCGTCCGGAATTCTCAATCGACGGGAGGAATATTAAGCAGGAGAGGGACACGCAGAAGACGAAGAAGAGGCAATGGATTATGGAGCTAGTAAGCCAGACCAGTTGATGATGATCATGATCACGGGAGTGTCGGGGTGAACTCACGGCGCGCGCGCGCTCTCTCCCTCTCCCTGGCCCGTGCGTCTAATGGCGTGAATTAGACAGTTGCCATTAAGGGTATTTTCAGAAATTGCGCTGATCGATGGACGTGTTGATTCAGCTTTGGCCAAGAGATTATAGATAATTGAATAGCAATAATGTAACTGGGTCCGCTTGTCCTGGCTCGATTGGGAGAGAGACCTCTCGGTTGTTTTTTTTATATTCTGGATAGAATGGGGTTTGGTTATTCCGTTTTATTTCTCCACGGCTGTTGTTTTGTTGGATGATCACCCTGCAGGTTCTAGGATGCGACAGGGCTCGTGGCCCAAATCCAGCCGAAGTTTGTATAGAAGGCAGCGAAGTGCTGCAACAAGCATGCACCATTCGCATCACAGTAGAACACCAGGCGTCGAGGAACGTGACTATGTATCGACATTAGACCACGTTGAGTACTTTCCTGCCCGGCGGATTGGAACGGGGAAAAACAGCCTGCCCACGGGCGTGTAAGGACGCGCTAAAAACACTTTCAGCTTCCAGTTTTGCAATTCTTTCTATAGTCTCTTCTATACGGGCCTAATAATTGAACCAGTAGTGGGTTTAGATATTTATAACGGCATTGCGGTTTTTTTACATTTGTGCCCGAGTATACTATGCCGATTTGGATGATGATGTTGTTGACGTACATTAGTGTTAATGGATCTAGGTTAGGGGTCGGGAAAAGGTGGGCGGGGACAAACAATTGAGGAGGGAGGGAAGCAGTCCATGGTGAGCTTACTCGTTCTGAACGAAGTTATTCGTGCGCATCCCTCTCAATCTGCCCCGAGAAAGGTTTTTGAGACTCATATTATGCTCTCGCTATATTAAAGGTATACACCATTTGCAGTTATCGAAAATATTTACTATCGAATCATGCTACCATGCAGCAGATGATAGCACACAGTACATGTAAGTCAAACTTCGGAAGTGCCGCATTAACCATCAAAATAAACAACACAACAACCTCGAACCCCCAAGCATGGAATAAAACAAATAAATAATCATGATAGATGCAAATAGACTACACAAATATAATCAAGTTAAGTTAAAATATGTTTGTTTAGGTTTAGTTTGAAGTATGCGCACACATCGTGTTTTATATAAAATTTGCCTAAAGAGTGACGTCGCAGGTCAGATCGCCTTTGAATTATGTGACCTCTGATGTCATCTCTTAACCTAAATTATGTAAAACATGATGCGTGCGCATACTGCCGGGTACATTTGAATACAGATGTAAACAGAGGACACATCGTCGATACACCGGCCAATCGGCCCACCTCATATACGAATATGCAAAGTAGACGCACGCGCATTGGTGATATTGTAGCGTAGTCGGGCAGAAACACAAAGAAAAACTATGACGAAACTCAAGCTTTGTAATCTAAACAAGTATTTAAATTTATTTACTACAATTAAGCTACTACGGCTGTTAAAGACTAGGGCGGTTCCCAACAAAAGACCAATGGTTGCACTTGAAAATAGGGTCCAAAAACTAGTGACTGATACAAAAAGTAAAAGGGCAAGAACTTACATATGTGACCTGGTATACATGTACAACGTACATGTACCGGTACCTCTCCAACCTAAAGGCCTGCCGAGAGCCACGCCCTCCACACTAGTGACTATCGCCGAACTCAACTGCTGGACTCCCCGAAATTCTTAACGCCAACAGTTTTATATGGGGTGAGCCCAGCAGCTAACAAATCAACAATAAGATCATGCAAATTAACTGCAGCCCAGGGATTAAGATTCCTGGGGTATTAAAATCACAAGAAAGGAAAAGCTTAAAATACAAAAGAATCACATGTGTACATTCAAACTGAAAAGGGGGTGACTGGGTGGACCGGTCCACGTCTTCAGGGGGGGAGAGCCATGACTATTCCATGTAGCATAGACGGGGCCCCGATTTTACTACATAGCCTCCTCCTCCGAGAAGACGTGTCCTCACGTCTTAAGTCCAACAAGCACCACTTCATTTAGTTAATCTGCAATAAACAAAATAACATTTATTTAATTAACTAAGATGTTGCGTTAACTATCATCTTGAACCAACCACTAGTCTCAAAACTACATCATTACAAATTTACTTCAGCCCGGGCATACAGTCTACACTTATTTAGGTTACATGTTATAGCAAATTTAAAATAGCATCTACATATTGTAAAGTCATCATTATTATTCTAATTATTATATTTTACTTAAATTATCCTTACTCTACATGTACTTAAGTTATCTAGTAAATAATCTAAAGTTTTACATTGCAATGTCGTGCAAAGATGGTGACGGCACTTTTGTTTTTACTTAAATTATCCTTACTCTACTAAAAGTTAGAATTATCCTTACTCTACATGTAGGCTACCTAAATTATTAACTAAATAATCGAACGTTTTACATTGCAATGTCATGCAAAGATGGTCACAGCACTTTTATTTTTACTTAAATTATCCTTACTCTACCAAAGTTAGACTTACTCTACAAGTACTTAAGTTGTTTACTAAATAATCGAAAGTTTTACATTGCAATGTCGTGCGAAGATGGTCAAAGCACTTTTGTTTTTAAAGATGTACATCTCGTCTGCAATTCACTCGGCTGAATTCATGCAGGTAAGTATTGGCATGAATGGCGTCTCTTTCACTAAAATGATTAAGGCAGAACAATGTTCTCAAATTAATTTGCACCAAAATACAGTATATTTGTCAAAATAATTCCCACCACCAGAATCAAAGTTCATAATCTCCAGTTCTCATCCAAATTGGAGCATTGCGTCTTCGTCCAAGTCCGGTCGTCTGCTCAAGGCTAGGTTGGTCCACAAGAGAAATCGAATCATCATCACTCTCCAAGGCTTCTCTCATGGCTTGACTATGCAGGGGGGCGTCATCCATCGTAGTGTCTGGTAAGTTGATCAGGGAATGATAGGAGTCCTCACTGAAATGAACTGGACTTGCCGCATTCGGATCAGCACGACTACTTTGGTCAGGACTAGGAGCGGATCGTGACTCGTAAGACTTAAGACGATCAAAATGAACAATTTGGTACCGTCCACCATGATGAGGTTTAATTCGGTAGTTAGCATCAGAGAACTTGTCTATCACCTTGAACGGACCCTTCCAGAATGCCTGTAACTTCGGGCTTCGCCCACGCTTCTTTTGGAAAGTATACAGCCACACCCGGTCACCTTTACAGAATGGTTTTCCTACTTGCTTGATGTCATAGAGGCGCTTCTGCCGTTCTTGAGCCAAGTTTGTGTGAAGTCGTACCTTCTCATATGCATCGACAAGATTGTGATGTAGTCGATGGGCATAGTCATCCGTATTTGTATACTGTTTTCCTGGGACTTTGCCGGCCAGAAGATCAAGGGGAATATTTGCTTCTCTCCCGAACATCAGGAAGTTAGGGGTTGCCTTAGTCGATGCCTGCTCACTTGCACGGTACGCCATCATGACGTGCGGGATATGCTCATCCCAGTCAGTTTGGTCCTCCTTCACATACATGGCGAGCATTGTTTGCAAAGTCCTATTGAAACGTTCAACGAGGCCATCTGATTGGGGGTGGTATGCAGTAGTTCTGGTTTTGTTGATTCCTAGCAACCGACAGATGTTTTGGAAGAGTAACGACTCAAAGTTCTTTCCTTGGTCACTATGAAGTGAGAGGGGGACACCATACCTGCACAAGAACTCCTCCACCAACACACGAGCCACGGTTACTGCTTCCTGATTGGGTATAGGGAAGGCTTCTGTCCACCTCGTAAAATAATCTGCTACTACCATAATGTAACGGTTTCCTCTGGCAGAGACTGGTAAAGGTCCCATAATGTCAACGGCAATTTTCTCCATAGGGGCACCCACAGGAGCTAGCATGAGGGCAGCTCGACGCTTGGGATTTGGCGATTTTTTACCAGGGCACTTTGGACATTGACGAACCCATATCTTCACATCGCGAGCACACCCAATCCAGAAATAATTATTTCTAACTTTCTGAACGGTTTTATTGATGCCCAAGTGACCACCACCAATTCCATCATGTGCCAATCCCATCACCTCATCTTGCAGTACTGTCGGAACCACCAGCAGTAGATGTGACCCCTGTCCCATAGCATCAGTCCATCGTCTGTACAGAACTCCATTTTGCAGCTCTAATTGATCCCATTGGAACCAGTATCCTTTTGTTACACTGCATGCACCACTCACTGTCGAGAACTCTGGCTTTTGACCGGTTTCCTTCCATCCCATGACAGGAGCCAACTGCGGATCTGTGTGCTGAGCCTTTTTCAACTCATTGGTATCCCAGCTAGGTAACTGAACAGCACAACATTGGTTTTCAGAAGTAGGGTACCTAGACATGGCGTCTGCATTCCGGTGTTTGGTACCTGGCCGATGAACAATGTCAAAGTTGTAACCGCTCAAAAACTCTATCCACCTAGCTACTTGACCTTCAGGTTCTTTAAAGTTAAACAGCCACTTTAGGGCGCTATGATCAGTACGCAAGGTAAACTGCTGCCCATACAGATAGTGTTTGAAGTGGCGTACATAGGTTACAACAGCAAGAAGTTCCTTTCGAGTGACACTGTACCGCTTTTCAGCCTTGCTGAGGGTCCTGCTGGCATAACAGATAACCTTTTCCTTGCCATCTTGTACCTGTGACAGAATAGCTCCGATTCCCCTGTCACTGGCATCGGTGTCCAATAAGAACGTCTTGCTGAAATCTGGGTAGGCCAGGATTGGACTAGTAGTGAGGATTCTCTTCAACTGGAGGAAAGCCATTTCACACTCGTCTGTCCAAATGAACTTGGTATTCTTCTGCGTCAGACGGTGAAGAGGTGATGCAATATGAGCAAAATCTGCAACAAACTTGCGGTAGTATGAGCAAAGACCCAAGAAGCTTCTGACATCAGATACACTGCAAGGAGTAGGCCAGTCCTGAACTTTCTGGACTTTCGTAGGGTCAGTTGTAATGCCATTGGATGAAACTACATGTCCCAGGTAGAGAACTTCAGATCGAGCTAGAGAACACTTTCGTGGTTTCAACTTCAATCCAGCTTTCTGGAACGCAGTAAACACCTGTGACAACCTTTCCATGTGTTCTTCAAATGTCTTGGAGTAGGTGATGACATCATCCAAATAAATAAGACAAATCTTCCACTGTAAACCATGAAGAACAACCTCCATCAACCTTTCGAAGGTGCTTGGGGCATTACTAAGACCAAACGGAAGAACGTTGAATTCGTACAACCCTGTTCCAGTTGTGAATGCTGTTTTGTCTCGATCATCAGGATGGACCTCTGTCTGCCAATAGCCAGATGCTAGATCTAATGTTGTGAACCATTTGGAACCGGCTAAGGCATCTAAGCTATCATCGATGCGAGGAAGAGGGTAGGCATCCTTCTTGGTAACTTGATTGAGCCGTCGGTAATCGATGCAGAATCTCCACGTTCCATCCTTCTTCTTAACGAGGACAACGGGTGAAGCCCATGGACTGTAAGAAGGTTGAATCACGTCTTGTTTAAGCATGTCATCCACTTGTTGTTGAGCATCTATACGCTGACTAAATGGGAGACGTCTGGCTGGTTGTTTGATGGGTCTGGCATCGCTGGTGTCAATGCGATGATAGAACTGGTTGGTCCTCCCAATTTCGCCATCTTCCCCCATGAAGGCGCCCTGATGCTTCACCAACAGTTGACGCAAGGAATCCTGTTGAGCAAGTTGCAACCCATCGGCACTTCTATGAAGGAGATCTTCAAGTGATGGACTTAACCCGGCAGACTGACACGAGGTAACATCAGTCAAGTCTGTTGGAACTTCAGTCACATGATGAAGAAGACCAATGTTGGTTCCCCTGTATAAGGTAAGATCTGAGGAGGTGGGGTTAATAACACGCAATGGGATGATAATATTTTGTGGGTTCACCAAAGTTCTACCAAGCACAACCCCCGACTTATTTTGATACTGAGGGGTTGCCTCCACAATTCCAAAATTGGGTAACGTTCCTCTTACTTGAACTTTGCCAGGTAAGATAACTTCAGATTTTGAAGGAACAGTTACTGTTTCTGCCACACTAACTCGACAGCATTTGGGATTATCTACCTCTTTACGTAAACAGACATGACGGTTGTCAAATGACAATTTAGATGTTGCAAAATCTATAACTGCTTGATGCTTCTCGAGAAAATCAGAGCCTAAAATACCAGCTTGTGTCACGTCAGCAATCACCACATCGTGTTTTACGTACATGGAACCTAAACGTAACGCAACTGTGGCTACGCCTACTACACTGAGCGTATTTCCACCAGCAGTGACCAATGGGGTCGAATGAGGCCGAATAGTCTGCCTCACCTCATCTGGAAACTCGTTCCACAGGCTAGAGTGAATGATTGTATGCGAGGAACCGGAATCAACCAGTAACCTGACATCACAATCATAAACTTGAGCCTCAACGTACAGTGATTGCCCACCATTAAAGTGACTGCTTTGGGCCTTATAGCTACTTTCCGACTGGGAATTGGCCCCCATCCCAGTCGAAACTAGTTTTCCTGATTGGGTCGTCTAAAACTATTAGCTCCAACCCTTTGATTACTTGGCGAGTTACCGGTAAATACATGCATGTCCTTTTGTGAACAATTTGCCCTGACATGCCCTTTCTGTCCACATGTCCAGCAAACTATGTCCTGAAATCTCTCGCGCTTTCGACCTAATGCTGCAACCGCCTTTGTGAGCTGCTCGATTTTCTGGTTAATCTCTTCAAATCTAGTCTGTGTATCCGAATGGTATTTGACATCATTAGAACTAGCAACAGGATCAACCGTACTGGTATGGGTGCTAACAATTTTCACGCCAGGTTGCACACCGATATTTTTATCCTCCAATGAGACTAACGTTTCTTCTTCAATGGCAAAACTCAATGCTTCATCTAATGTCTGTGGCTTTTTACGTCGGACTTGAAGACGAGAGTTGCGTGAATCTAAAGCCTCTACAAATTGATCCTTTGCTATGTCATCTCGTACTGCTTGTGGAACAGACGGATATGCTCGGTTTGTTAGTCTACGAATTGCTCCAGCTAATTCTGATAAATTCTCACCAGACTTGCGCAACCTAGCACGTAGCTGAACCTTATAAACATCAGTTTGCTTGCTCCTATCGAACCGATTCTGCAAAGCCTTAACAACGGTTGCATAACTAACTCGATCTTCTGCTGACAAGTCAGTATAAACATGTAGCGCAGCACCCCTGAGTCTAACTGCTAAAAATGTACATTTCTGACTTTCGGACCAACCGTTAATGTTGCTACACAATTCAAAATTGGTCAACCAGTCCTCTAACATAACGGACTGTCCGTTATAAGGCTCTGGCATTACAACAGGCTTAGGCTCACTTAAGCTTGAATTATTAGAACTGGTAATTCGCGAGTGGTACGAAGGTGGTGGTGTGCGTACTTGCTCACTATGAGGAGTGGACGCATTAACTGGATTTTGAAAAGCAGTAGGTATATTTGCTGCCTGTTGATTCTGGTCCGACTTTTTATCAAAAACAACTTTCTTGCTAGAACGTGGTACCATTCTTTGTTGTGGAAACAAAGGAGTTGCACACTGTGTACCCTGATCTACAAAAAAAGAATGTTCTACAGATGAGCTAGGCCCACCGTAGACCATTGTTGACTCCCCTTTGACGGAGCCAGCCTTGAGTTCGGGTGTGGAGGGCAGGTTTGGAGAGGAGGTCATAAGGGAGTCAGGAGAATTACACAAAATTGCCCCTGTATCAGTCACTGTAGGACCCTGTGTTAGCCTATACGCTTGGTCTATCGCATCTTGTAAAGCCCTAATGGCTTCTTTCAACAATTCACTTTCATTATATGGAGATGGTATACTGGAACCGCCTTCAGCCATTTTTATAAAATGTAGGCCTATTACATGTATTTTATTTGTACAACTCGTTTTTCTAGTTTACGAAACAGCTAGACTTATTATTTCATGAATTGCAATTACATCAAACAAATCATCACACATGAATAAATAAATCAGAAATCGCACACACACACACACACATCTCCCTAGCAATAACATGTCAATTATCGCAAAACACATTTCAACATCAAAGCTGTGTTTGCAAGGAACTCGTGTACAAAAATGTGAACATGTATTTCCAATGTGGCTTAATTTATTTATTTAATTTAATTTATTATAATTTTTATTTCGTCCAATACACACTTTGATAGGAACTTGCACCAGTCATTTCGATGGCGTGGGTTCGAATCCCACCGCTGCCACCAAATGTAGCGTAGTCGGGCAGAAACACAAAGAAAAACTATGACGAAACTCAAGCTTTGTAATCTAAACAAGTATTTAAATTTATTTACTACAATTAAGCTACTACGGCTGTTAAAGACTAGGGCGGTTCCCAACAAAAGACCAATGGTTGCACTTGAAAATAGGGTCCAAAAACTAGTGACTGATACAAAAAGTAAAAGGGCAAGAACTTACATATGTGACCTGGTATACATGTACAACGTACATGTACCGGTACCTCTCCAACCTAAAGGCCTGCCGAGAGCCACGCCCTCCACACTAGTGACTATCGCCGAACTCAACTGCTGGACTCCCCGAAATTCTTAACGCCAACAGTTTTATATGGGGTGAGCCCAGCAGCTAACAAATCAACAATAAGATCATGCAAATTAACTGCAGCCCAGGGATTAAGATTCCTGGGGTATTAAAATCACAAGAAAGGAAAAGCTTAAAATACAAAAGAATCACATGTGTACATTCAAACTGAAAAGGGGGTGACTGGGTGGACCGGTCCACGTCTTCAGGGGGGGAGAGCCATGACTATTCCATGTAGCATAGACGGGGCCCCGATTTTACTACAATATAAACCGACGGTCTCTAATGGACATACACATCCGGGAAACTACAGCCGTTCCACTGTTCCCCATGCAACGGGGTGCCGGTGTTGGGGCGGTGAATCCCCGCCTGGGCGGTGGGTGCAGAAGCCGCTCTTATTATGAAGGGCCGGGGTGGCTTTGTCGCTCATTTCCTCCCGCAACGCGTGGAAGGTAGCGAATCCAACCCGTATACAATGTATATACACAAAATGTGTACAAATACCAAAATATGTAATTTTGCCGATTCTGCTTCCCAAAATTTTGCAGATATCTGTAAAAGTAAACAAACTAAGTCCAAGTTAAATAATCATTTCTGTAAACAGAAAAATAGACGCCATTATAATATTTACAATTTTATGGTTTCTCTGTATATTAACGTCATTAACGATTAACGATTAATTTTAAAGTTATTAACGATATTTTACACAATTAACAGTTAAATGAAATAACAGAAAGTATTTGTAACTCTGTTCCCAGCACTTTTTCTGTAAAATTACACAGCAATTTGTTGCAGTGTATACCAGCCAAAACTCCATGTGCTTTTCATTCCAAGCTAAAAAAAACCAGCTGAATACCAGTCACAAACAATATACAACACCTGAAACTTTGGTACGTAACCCGGTGTTTACCAAGGAAGAATTGTTATGCTAAGCAAATTGTTGTGCTTAGCAGCTCGAAGGGGTTTAGCTTTCGGAAGTAGGCAGTCATTTTTTGTTTCCTATCCTATATTTTGCGGCCCAAACTCCCATAAAGGGAATTTATACAACATATAACCTTCTGTCCACTTATAGTAACGCCACTTTGAAATATTAAAAAGTAAAATGAAACTCAGATAAAAAATATTTAAAGTAGGCGTAGTCCGATTTGTTTGGCAATTCATAAAGATACGTGAATGTATAGGAAAGCGCGTGGTCGTAAAACAATTTCCTTGCATCAGCATGCAACATTGGAGAAAAAAAAAAAACCCAAAACAGGCGAAATTCTGTTGTATTTGCTTGATTTGGGTCGAGTAATATCATTTTATTATCATATTCATAATCATCCTTATCGTCATCATCAGTTTTTTTTTCATCATTGTGCATAATTCCATTGATATAAGGACGGCTCCTCCTCCCACCGTTATAGTCTTATTCAATTAGGGGGAGAAATTGTTCACCGGCCGAGGAATTAAGACGAAGGGTGATCGAACATCCCTGAGTTTAAACAGACGGGCTCCCGTCTTAAGTGCTTAATTCAGGAGAAACAGCTATCTAAATACCGGAATTGTATTATAAGCCCGGTGGCAGTATATAGCCAAGTTGATTACATATCTCGCCAGTTTTTTTTTAACGCAGACCGTTTTACTCTCTTGTTTGTCATAATTACATAGTCTAATGCGTAGTAGTGTGGACATTTAACCCTCTTAATTACATAAGTGAATGTCATACGGGATGCCTTAATGCTGTAATTAATGACTGGTGGTAGTCAGGCGAAAGCCACCTCGTTCAATAACTACTTACACCATTACCCAGACTAACACGAGAGATAGAAGAAAGAAGTAAATACAACGCAATAAACAAAAATGTCCCACTTCACCAGAGCCAGGCTTTGTACAGTGTCCCGTTGATACCAAATCAACGAAAATCTCTTCACCTCACTAGTGGCAATTTATTATTTTTTAATATCAATTTTCCCCTCGTCTCTGAAGTCTGAATTCTTTCCTCCGCGGCGGTTGAAGCAAATGTCATCAAACTTCAAGTGCGGTTAAAATTCCCTCCGCGAATCAATAATGAAATATACGCCACTCGAGAACAACTCTCCATTAGCTAACCCCCCTTTGCTCCGGCCAAGAGGCGAAAGGGCCGTGCTCAGAGAGCGACAATATTGAATCAGGTGGAGTCCTATCGTGTGGACACAATCTTCGCAGCTTCGTTTCTTGACGTTTCGATTTTAATCTCCAGTGGGCCGGCTGCACTCCGACCGTACCACCACTCACACCGCGCATGTCTTGCAACTATAGCCTGGACTGGTTAGCCAAGGTGCGGGAGGTGTGGGGAGATGAGAATCTGTGAGGTGGTGGGAGTGGTGGCTAGGGGAAGGGGGGGGGGGGATAACACGTCATAATGCTCACCCTAGTGTCATCACTGCACACATTGGCATACTCGCGGCATTGTTTGCCATGCAGGCTGAATCGTAAGGCTCGACTGGTCTACTGGGGCCGGGTACTCCGCTAGAATTGTGATAATTCCAGTTTAAACAATAAGCTGCATCCTTACAGAGATACGGCTAATAAGTGGTCGTATCGGTTTCACTGCGAGCCTGTCATCCGCACGCACACCTCTAATAATGCACTCTTGTTGGTTCTTATTTAGGGCTTGGATTAAAAACTCACCTTGAAAACTCACGTTAGTTTTATAGATCTTCTTTTTGAGTTTAGGGGTTGTGTTGCCTTTAGCAGAACTTAAAAGGTTTTTCTGCTTTGACTGGATTCATTCATTTATCATCTTATCAATATGATTCCCGTTTGTTTTCAGAAAAAAATGTAAACGCACAATATATAATCATACATTGTGCGATTGACTTTCAATCAGGCATTCATAAAAACAGACAGTTTACCCATTCCTATTGGTGGAGAGCCCGTTACGTACCGGAGTTAAACGGATGATAAAGACCGGTTCGGTCCGGCTGGCTGGTCTTAAACACTATTGTTATACCTCTGTCCGTTATTGGCCTAGAACGATCACGTGTCCGTTGTATAACAACGTATATCCCACCCATGAGGCGATATCACACGGCAGCCACAGTTAGCCGCTGTGAGCTGTATATCATTGGTACCCGCGCACTTTTCACCAACGCACTATTAACGATAATAAACTGTAGTGGAGCAGCGAACGAGCAGACGAAGTTTGTGGGTTCCCTTCGTTTACGTGATACAGTAAGGTCGAGAGCCCGTCACGTGTCCGGTATTAGGCAAATGATAAAGATTATGGCTGGCTGGACACCAAATTTGGACACCTAAGAAATCCAGTGCTTTTTACCGTTTATATTGGTTGAACGTTAACAATCATCACGCATGCAATAGGCCTAGTACTACCAGTGAGTTGGGCCGTGTCCGAAACGGGTGTCTAGAGCTACAGCTACGGCTATTGACTGCGTCGGCTGTTTTGTAACGCTGTCCGAAATGCCGTCTAGAGCCACAGCTACGGCTACAACGTCACAAAAAGCTAGCCGTAAGGATTCACTGCACCAGATACGCTCTTAGGAAACAACTCGAAATCGTTTTAGCCGTAGCTGTAGCTCTAGCATTTAGGACAGCGCTATACAAAATGGCCGCTCCAGACACCCGTTTCGAAAACGGCCTATAAGCTGGATGTTTCATTATATATAATAACTGGAGGGGTGTTTTGAAAACTACGAAGTAAAACTAATGAACAAAAGCGTTTTACAAAAGTTAAAATTAAAGGGTTTTTTTCCGAAAGGTATTTATGAATGGGAATACAAATGTGGTTGGCCGGTATTATACAAGTATTTTCATTGCCCTCAGCTTCGGCTCGGGCATACTTGTTTAAAACCAGCTAACCACATTTGTATTCCCTAAAATATTCAATACGCGGGATTCTTCATGCAAATTTAAACGTGAAAGTTGAAGATGCATGTACCATGGGTGTACCACCCGCTTCCGGTATTTCGCTGTGGTATAAAGCAAACGTGGGCATTTTTCATCCATGGGGCGGATAGGCCTATATCGCCGCAGTTACAAGACACCTAGTTGGTACGTTAAAGGAAGAAAACATTAATTAACCACTAAGGGTATTAACAACGAACCAGCCTACCGATGCTCGCGGCCAGTCAGTGTCGCGGTACAGCACTGGCTGCATGTTCTAGATTTAAAGGCATCTTTAGGGTTGGTTTGTGGTGATGCAAAATGAAGTCCTTTCGATAATTACTGCGTCGGACAGGCCCTACAACACTTTGCGCTTCATTGTGGTTTTTTTTTTTACGCACGCACTAAAGAAGCGCCTCGGCCAGCGACAAAAACGAACTTGTTAAGGTGCAACCGCGTGCATCAGAAGAGGAAAAGGGAAATTGGAAGGGGGTTGTAAGGGGCCTAGGGATAGAGTCGAATACAAACCAGCCGGTCCGATTAACTTCATTAAAATCCAATCATTTTTTATCTGCAATGGCGTCAAATTTATTGTAGTCAGCGGGCTGACTTGGGGCATGTAGCACGTCAGTGTTTGGTTACATACAGGAATGATTAGCACACCGACGCTCTCTAAGTTGATGCTGTTGTTTGCTAGAGAGTTAAGATTACGGGACAGCAGAGCCCCAGCTTCGGGGCCCCCAACCACCCCCCTTTAGCTCAGTCCCGCGCGCGGTGGCCCGTTGTTTTAAAAAGACGTACACCGACAGGGGGTGCTGCCGGCACAATTTACTTAGAAAGAAGGGGGTTGCCCGTGGGTCCAGGTGTGTCCGTCTTTAGTGATTTGGGATGCTGTAAGTTGGTGGAACGACCGAAGGATAATGATGATGTCATGTTTTAGTCTTTCCATTAAAAACTACTGAAAAAATCGTGAGTTATGGAATATGAGATAAAATAAACGCTGCCATCAGGGGAAAACAGACACCGACAGAATCTTTGTTTGGTAATTACAGGCGGACTGGTTTTTTTTTGTCTTCTATCCATCTTGCTGGCTGATGACCCTTTTTTTCTTTTAATTATTTTTGGACACAATTTCACAAGGTGTATGCATTTGCATCTGAAATTGGTTTTCGGAGCTCCAAAAATTGTTTTTAGGATCAGGGCCTATAAGGTTGGGGTATTAATTCCACATTGTTGTAACGTAATGCAAGGGATTCTTTTAATAATTATTGGAACAGAACCACATCGGTACATGTTTGTTCGTGTGTTATTGTTACTTTAGATCCACTTTTGGTTGTTGTTTATTGTTGTTTTGAACCCCGCCTGGGCCAATATGTGGATTGGTGGGTTTTTTTCATACCTGATTCCGAGGGTTGTCCCTAGAATATTTTTCTAGGGTTTACCTCCCACCTCTAAAACTGTACCTTCTTCTCATTGTCTTCTCTCTACAGGTTTCTTCAGGCTTGCGAGCTACAGTGCCTAGAGCGCTTTTAAAGAATCCTTGGTTTCATTACCAGAAAAAAATAATAATAATGTTCATTACATTTTACACCGTTAGGCGTTATTAAAACTGCGGGTATTCTTATGCTTTAGTGCCCAAGTTTCATAAGAGGGACGGTTCTTCATAACCACAGACGATGTACACGATCGCGTGACTTTAAAGACATACCCTCAACTATACCACGAATTACTAAACAGTAAAGATGTAGACCACCAGTAGTCCATAGAAACACACAGAAGTCATCGCGTGGTGGGCCCAACCTATGTACCTGCACAAATAAATACAAATGTTTATTTTGTGATATTCCAAGTTGAACTGAATAGAACCAGGCTTCACTCATAACTATTCTTTCTTCCCAGAGAGGTTTTTTCTGGATGACAGTAAAGAAAGGCGCATCTATACTCTGGGGATTTATCGTATCCTCTCTCGGTGTAAAATTGTTCATTAAACCGAATGAAAATACGCATAATTACCACACCCGCATGATATCACATACCCTCAACTATCATTGCCAAACAGGTGAGAATAGAAACTCACTCACAACCCAGTTAATTCATCAAAATGCATGTATGTGTGTTTGGAAACATGAATGTACAATCATAATTGCAAAAATACAATGAAACAAAATGTTGAAAACAAACGGACGAAGTCATACAACAATAAAACCTAACTATGTTTCTGCGGGTTTCTCAAGTCTAAATAATATCGAGTTATGAATATAGACCACAAAACATGTTACGTCTGCCCTATACCAACTCTATGGGTCACAAAAGTATGCAATATTTGAGGGTAACAAAACCCTTTCTTGCATGTAGAAACAGACAATTAATTCACGACAAACACTGCTCGTTTGGGTTTACAGCTCGGCAGACAAAACCCAATTAGACCACCAGATGGGGGGAGGGGGGGGGGGGGGGGGGTGGTGGTGGTCGACATTAAAATGAAGGAAATAATGCTCACAGAGGTAGGCTATGCACCCCTGTGATTGAAAGCGGTGGATGGTTTGGGGGTGTTATCACCCTTTAAACAAAATGGCTGCTAAAATGCTTGCTACCACATTATTTATCCGGTATAGCATATTTATAGCGGCCATTTTGGAAAAGAAAAAAAAGATGAAAAAAAAACATGTGTTGTATTTTAAGAAAATCGTTTCGTGAGAGTTAATTTGTATAAGAAGTTGCCCAACCAGAGGTGTAGGAAGTCACTAAAACTAACCAGTGTAGCGGTTCTTGTTGTATTTTTCAAGAAACTTATGCACCTAACTCGGTTTTCCCTTCAGCCTTGTTCTATGATTAAAATAACCTATAAGAACATTTGTAGAAGAAAAAGACAAACGTTAACGACAGTCGGATTCGAACCACAGACCTTTCGATATATAGCTCTCCTTTTATCTACCAACTATGCTATTGGCGAGTTGGTTGAGGAAGCCGTTCTTTATAATTCTTTATAGTTCTTTACCGTATATGAGTTGCCATTGCTCTTTCTCATTAATATACATTCACGCACCACCCAGCTCCTGGAAAAAAAATAACGCGAACCGCTACACCGGTTAGTATTAACCAGTTCGCGCCGGATGACGTATATAAACGCATGACGGATGACGCATAAACACGCCAAGTTCAAGTTCGGAAATGTATGTCAGCATCGGGCAAGGCCGGTAATGCGTGGGTGTGCTTCCCGGCACTATCAGCCTGAACACGCTTCGGATTGAGTTTCGTTAAAAATAATCCCGCCCGTGGGCTCGGCGATGTTAAAATAATCCCGGCGCGAACTGGTTAAGTGTCTTCCAGAGGTGTACTGGGTCTAATTGTGTCTAACCTCTAAATGGCGTGTTAAGGGGCGGGGACAAGTGACCTATAGAGAAAGGCGAGACTGTGAGTTTTTTAACCTTTGCTTTGTCTAAAGGCTTCGCCCCCGATTTCCGAATCACTGAGACGCAAATAGAAATGAAAGCAACATAATTCAAATATTCGAACTGTTGGGTTCATATCATCCGATTGGATGTTTCTGAAGCAAAACAAGCAGCGAAATGTGGCTGGAGTTGCTGCAGTTGGAAGCCTGAAACCGCCTTAATCCGAAGACGAAACGAAGCCAGGGATCCAAAAATGGCCTAGGCTAGGTCCCACAAAGTGTACGGAAGTACACAAACTCTTTTTCCAGATTTCAAACTCCCCCTTTGACAACTAAACCAATATAAAAAGGAAGCGCAGTATAGGGGTATATATAATAGTGAAAAGTTCACCCTCAAAAAGAGTGAATCTCTTATAAAACTCATAAAACCACTCCAAAAAGCATACCCCGACTTGTTTATGTGCAAAATGAACCGAGCCCTTAATAGATACCCAGCTATTAATTATAGAGCAGAATAGTGTCCCGTATACAGGGCTCCTATTTTTCACGTAAACAAAAACTAAATTGGGGCCCAATACACTAAATTTAATGCCAAGACGGCAAGATAAATTTTCTTTTGATTTCTGGAAATTACAGGTCATGTGCTCGTCACAATTTGCAGATAGGCTCATGTAACTCCACAAAGTGCCACGGGCGAAAAGGTGAACATACAATAAAGTCCGACATTGACGGCGCTGCTACATACGCGCGTGCGCGTCAACAATGCTACACGGGAACTCGGTGTGGCTACTATAGGCTTTATTTCGTAATATTCTTCATAACAATGCGACGAGACGTGACTTACCTATAGAACGCGGATTTTGTTGGGTGAATTATTTTGATCAATCCATCGATTTAGAAGATTGTTAATCTGCTGTAACTTTGCAAGAGTCCGTCGTTCGCATCACACAAACTGTTACCCTGCCATTTGCTGCAAAGGAACAAATTTTGCAAGATGACAGGGGTTAAATTAACCCAATTATATGTGAAATCTGAAACACCCTAAACTTGGGTTGTGCTTATCTGAACACACACAGTCAAACATTACATACCTTGTGTGGACATTCCCCTTCACTTTTCTATCTAAAAGGGAGAAACTAACCTTGTATGGGCGTGATAAAGTCCACACATGGTTTGCGAGGTTGATACAAGGTTTTCGGTTTGTGGATTGTAGTGGACATATTTTGTTTGCAAGTCCACACATGGTTTGCAAGGTTGATACAAGGTTTTCGGTTTGTGGATTTTAGTGGACATCGTTTGTTTGCAAGTTCACACAGGGTTTGCAAGGTTGATACAAGATTTTCGGTTTGTGGATTGTAGTGGAAATCTTTTGTTTGCAAGTCCACACATGGTTTGCAAGGTTAATACATGGTTTTCAGTTTGTGTATTGTATGGACATCTTTTGTTTGCAAATCCACACAGGGTTTGCAAGGTTGATACAAGGTTTTCGGTTTGTGGATTGTAGTGGACATCTTATGTTTGCAAGTCCACATATGGTTTTCAAGGTTGATACAAGGTTTTCGGTTTGTGGATTGTAGTGGACATCTTTTGTTTGCAAGTCCACACATGGTTTGCAAGGTTGATACGTGGTTTTCAGTTTGTGTATTGTATGGACATCTTTTGTTTGCAAATCCACACAGGGTTTGCAAGGTTGATACAAGGTTTTCGGTTTGTGGATTGTAGTGGACATCTTATGTTTGCAAGTCCACATATGGTTTTCAAGGTTGATACAAGGTTTTCGGTTTGTGGATTGTAGTGGACATCTTTTGTTTGCAAATCCACACAGGGTTTGCAAGGTTGATACAAGGTTTTCGGTTTGTGGATTGTAGTGGACATCTTTTGTTTGCAAATCCACACAGGATTTGCAAGGTTGATACAAGGTTTTCAGTTTGTGTATTGTAGTGGACATCTTTTGTTTGCAAATCCACACAGGGTTTGCAAGGTTGATACAAGGTTATCGGTTTGTGGATTGTGTGAACATCTTTTGTTTGCAAGTCCACACAGGGTTTGCAGGGTTGATACAAGGTTTTCGGTTTGTGTATTGTGTGGACATCTTTTGTTTGCAAGTCCACACATGGTTTGCAAGGTTGATACGTGGTTTTCAGTTTGTGTATTGTATGGACATCTTTTGTTTGCAAATCCACACAGGGTTTGCAAGGTTGATACAAGGTTTTCGGTTTGTGGATTGTAGTAGACATCTTCTGTTTGCAAGTCCACATATGGTTTGCAAGGTTGATACAAGGTTTTCAGTTTGGGTATTGTGTGGACATATTTTGTTTACAACTCCACGCAGGGTTTGCAAGATTGATACAAGGTTTTCAGTTTGTGTATTGTGTGGACATCTTTTGTTTGCAAGTCCACACATGGTTTGCAAGGTTGATACAGGGTTTTCGGTTTGTGGATTGTAGTGGACATCTTTGTTTACAAGTCCACCGTTTGCAAGGTTGATACAAGGTATTGAGTTTGTGTATTATGTGAACATTGTTTTGTTTGCAAGTCCACACATGGTTTGCAAGGTTGATACAATCGGATGGACGAATGTGTGTTCAGATATGCTTACCCAAATTGTGGATAGTTGCAGTTAATTTTTCATTGTATACATGCACTTTGGTAATGTCTTATTCCCAATCCGATAATTTGTTTCAATTATAGTTGCTAACAACTATACTGCTTGAACAACAATAAATTCCATTGCAGGCATTCACTTGCGACTTTTAGAGCCAAACTTATTTAATTTGAAATTCAATTATACCTAGGCCTATACCCGTGGAAATAAGAGACCGCGCATTAATTTTCAATCATGCGATATTTAAATTACTATTGCGATTTGCTCGAGTAATTGAAAATTAGATTCAAAGGGTAGCAATTGGTATAGACAAACGAGTTTTTTCCCCTTGGATACCCATGTTAAGCACTGGGGCCGTGATCCGAAGAAGTTTCGTTGGGCCAATGGGCAAGCGTGCTATCGATTATTCTCCACGGCGGCTGCACCACTCACGAGCCCCGGCCGCTTTGTGTGGTGATCGCTCGGCTGCGGCCCTCCGCTCTCATTCGCCATTCGATTTTTAACGAGGGGTTAGCCATGCCTAAAATATGACGAGGATTAAATATCTCATACATGGGTTCCGTCTTAAAAACACGGATTGCCTTAAACGGTGGGTACTTGGGCTCTCTAAGCTCTTGTAACTAAACATTACCCGACGAAGAAAAATAATAATATAGAAGTGGACAAACCAAAAACCGATTAGATCTCCACCTTACTCGTGGCATGCTTGATACAAGAAGGTTACAAGAAAGTAGGTGTAAGAGTTTAACGAGCGTGGAAACAGTTAAGTAACTGCATTATACGTATAACTGCATAGGGCTCTTTCTCGAAACTAAGCGGGTTTGCCTTTTTCGAGAAATAAAGTCATGGAAGTTGGCTTGATGAACGGAGAAGACAGTTTCTGTAGTACGGACGCCAATTTGGGTTTGTTGGCCCCAACACCGTCACCAGACACCAGCGGACGAGAGAGCAGCGGCAGCGGGGATCTCCCCCCGCCGTCATCCGCTGCCAAAACCTCCTTCTCCATCGCCGAGATCCTGGGCTCCTCCACGCAGACTGCATCGTCCCATCACCACAGCCGAGACCACCACAAACCGGACGGTAGACTGGTGGATGAGTCAAGGTCGCCCGTGGGTGGTGGTGGTGGTGGTGGTGATCACGGGGCGCACTTAGTCCGTCCGACGGCGGTGAGGGACATGGGTCTGCCGGTGATGACTGGGGTACCAGGAGGAGGGGGTCTACCGCCGCCCGGCCACTGTTTCGGCAGCCCGTCCGCGGCGGCGTTGCAGTACGCGTACGGAGCGTCTACCGGTGGTCTACCCGTTTGGTCGTCGTGGTGTCAAGCGGCGGGTTTTGGCCGGCCTAATATCCCAGGTAAGTCTTTAACATTCATACTAAAATACAGGGTGACCCACAAAAAGACGGACAAGCATACTTCCACTACCCTGAGGCCCAAACTAATAGAGGGAGAGTCTCTCTATAGCAG
Source organism: Crossaster papposus (assembly GCA_037893245.1). NCBI lineage: Eukaryota > Metazoa > Echinodermata > Asteroidea > Velatida > Solasteridae > Crossaster > Crossaster papposus. The sequence continues at coordinate 702,527 of JBAIAA010000564.1, read as the reverse complement.
AACAATTATACCACGATGTCTCGATTTGGACAAAGTAGTTTTAGTTTCAGACCCTATTTTGTGACTCAAAGTTAGAGGTCCTTTCGCACTGAGAAATAATTAAACTAAGTTATTTCTCGGTGCGAAAGCAACTCTGACTTCGCTTCACAATATAGGGTCTGGGAGCTAAAACTGCAAGCTCAAATCGAGATATCTTGGTATTATTTTTGTCTAGATACATTGTTTATTCCCAATCCGGGTTTTTGTTTTTGTTTTGTTTGTTTGCGCCACCAATGCGGCCACCTGACGATGGTCTATACTGCTGCAAAATCACAAATTCAATAATTGCACAGCTTAAATACCCAACTTTGTAACATTTGTCATTTATCAAGTTAACCGTAGATGTGTTGAATCCGTCAATTTCAATATGAATTTGTACAAACCTGTATAGGAGGTTAGGGTTGATATTCCTGCTTGATCGATGTTTGGTATACGAGGAGTAATAATCAATGCAATTAACTAATTAATTATTAATGCAATTAACTAATGTCCAAAATAGCTTGTTAGTTTACTCTTTTTTTGTAAATAGAAAGTCTTTTATATGCAATTTAATTACCAAATGCTTTAATTTCATTAGACTGACTAAGTGGCGGTCGTCTTAATTATGATCTCATCATTCTATTATCGCCGTTTTTAATGATACGAGTCATCTCAATGCGGCAATATTATTACAGAATGTTACAAGTTTCATTTGGAGGTTTAATGTATGTCAGTCAGTAATTTAATTTATTGCCAAATTGGTTTATATTTGGCTATGAGATACCCAAGACTTGTGTATAATTAATAATAATATATAAAGCTTATAGTCGATTTCACTGTAAAGGATCTTCAACACAAAGTAGTGCGTTTTAGGGCGCTTCATATATGAACAATCCAGGGCCAATTTCATAAAACGTGTAAGCACAGCAAATTGCTTAGCAAGAAAATTCATCTTGGGGCCAGGGAAGTCTTGGCGCAGTTGTATCATCATTCCGATGCCAAAGCCGTGGACACTGTCAAGGAGAACTGAAGGGAATTTATATATTGTTAGGGAGGTGGAGGTGGTGGTGGGGGGGGGGGGGGGGGGGGGGGGGGGGGGGTAGTTACACCACTGCATCCACATATTTCATATCCCGCTTTCATATCCGTATCCAGTGGCAACTAGGGTCAAACATTATGAGGGGACATCTGGGGTGCATAAGTATTTCAAGGGGAACTGAAACGTATTTCCAAAGTGAAGGTATAGAGGAATCACCCCTCCCCCCTCCCCTCCCCCTCCTCTTTCTCCCGTACCCGCATCATTTCTAATAGTCCCTAAAATGTCTCATACGGAATGCGGCGCGAATGCGCAGTGCCTTTATAATTTGATCAACGACAGACTATAGTCAATGAATACATTTAACTAACCTTGCCGTGCTATACTGCACCGAACAGCTAAATTCAATTAAGTTCGTGGCACAGCAAATGTATACGGCGTGCAGAGCAGACCTCATTAAGCAATAACAACGACCCAACTTTACCCCAACTGGTGCTGATACAAATACAAGTAGATTTGGCTGGGGGTAAATGACGCGTGTCTTCAATAATAATGCTATGTACTCTCTTGGAAATCTACTCTATTCATTCAAGTGGAAATTCACTCCATCCAATCGGAACTATATAGGGATAAAACGACTCAAAATGTGGAATTAATTTGAATAGTTTTCAAGTTTTCTTAGTTTAATATTTTGTCTGAAATTAGAGTGATTTTCTTGCGCTTATTCGTCTCTTATTCGTAGTTTCAATCTTTGCAAATGTGAAAGTATAGATCTATATTTTAAATTGTTGATCGTTAACCGTTTTTACAACGTAACATCGACTCATCACTTGATAAAAAAGTAGGAAACTTTTCCCCGTGGCGATATAAAATAATAAAATAAAATAAAAATTCTTTTAAACGGTTTCAAGGCGGTTCAGGCGTCGAAATATTTATTTTTCCAACAATATTAATTGGTACAAAAAGCCGTATATACGCTACTACTAATCTTTTCACATGCATGGTATACTTTTTTGCTTAAGCCTGAAACAGCAGCGTAACTGAGATTGGTTTTGTAGGAGGCACAGTGGGTACACTTGTTCAAGGGGGCACCGAATGGCAACTGTTGTATTGGCATTTAGAGAAAAGTATTCCCAAGAAAAAGTCAATAATTATTAGTTCATCATTTGGTGTCCGCAGCCCGTCTACCTCTTGATATTATTCTCGTGTTTACGTTGTCTAGTTTGGTTTGGGGGGAGGGGGGGGGGGGGGAGGGGGGGCAACAATCACACCCCCAAGAAACCTGCCAGAAACAGCGTTTTATGGTTTGTTGGTCTACTGGTACTTTGGGCTGGTATACTGCACGTGTACCGCCTTGCAGTGTGTTTAACCCTATACAATGTAAAGAAAGTAGACTACAAAGGGTTAGTATTTTAACCAATTTTGGTCAACATAGGCCTATCAACTGCCTGCAACCTTGGGTAAATTCTTCCCAACCAAATGGGAATGTTTTACCTGAATTAACAATGCGGTATAAATTAATACCAATGTAATTGGGTCATTTTTGCCCAATTATGTTTTACCCAACTTGTTATAAGGTTATTCCCTTGGTACCGTTACATATTAACAGACAAACATGGGAAATAAACCAAACAGTTCCAATAAAAGAAATAACTGACTGTGATCACGGTACAAACAAAACTTCTTATTTATTTGAAGAAGGGCGGCACTGGCTATTTTATGAAACACACCAAATTTCAGTCCTAATTTCCAAGTATCTCTTTCGCAATAACTTGTTCTGGTTTTTGAGAATAAGTTGGTTGTCTTCTATACAATTTTGTTTTTTAGCTCCGTTTTATCAAAAAGGAAGTCAAGGAACCAGTCTACAAAAACAACATTAAATGTTGTGGTTTTTCTAGCATCTACGAACACAAAACTAAAAAAAAAACAAAAAAAAAACAACACAGGTAACCGTCACATTATTTACTATAATATATAAACACCCTAACCTATTAACTTAAAACAATTACATCCAACAATTGTTCACACTGTAAATTACATGTCGGCTGTTAAAAACAAATTAATTAATTAAATAATTTATATTAATTAATTAAATAATAATTTATACTAATTAATTAAACAATAATTATACGTCTGTGGGTCGTGCGGACATACACCGTTTTAAAGCTTTGTTTCGTTTGGAAAAAAAAGGGGGGGGGAGGGGTTTCCTGTCTCCGAAGACTTATATTTACTCGAATCTAAATAATTAATAGATATATATCTAAGGGGTTATATCCCAATGATCCAAAGACTATTCCACTCAACTGTTATTGTTCAACGTTCTTCGATGTTGAGCATTCGCTTTGCAGTCTTATGAAGGTGTATTTAAACAAAATCGAGTTACCAAAATATAATTAAACAATGAACTAATCAAGCCATACGGTTGGTAGCCGGTATTAAAGTTTGTGTGTAAAGGTTTGTGAATAAAAATAACGAACTTGGAACAAAGACTTGCACTATACTCTGTAGTGCAATTAAATGAAATAACTTTCGGAGTCATCACTTATCTCTAAATCATCCTGTAATTGAGTTTGCGGCTTCAGTCCCATTATACACACCCGTTAATTCCTCACTAATTATAAAGCACCATCAAAACAGAACCTAAACAACCAAATGTATTCCGAGGGACAAACCTAATGATGCCAGCAAGAAAGATGATTCCTGAATGCAATTAACACCGATATTATCTCTCCGTTATTTTCAGTGGTTTTTTTATAAGGCATTTTCTATTGTTGGGCTTCACCCACAATTTCCATACATTGGCCAAGAAATTGGTTATGCGGAACGAACGGATGATTGTTTCTTATTTAAATATACCGGTACAGTATTGAAAAGTGCGTACGAAATGGGTACAATGTAGGGGTAGGAATTTAGGTAAGAACTTATACATCCCAAGTAAATCATAATACTGGTATCAATCTAATTAAGTGGCATTAACAAATGCACTTCAAGTCGGGTATAATTGCAAATAACGGGTAATAAGTGGTTTCTCTTGAATATATAAGAATTGTGCTGTGTGCGAAGAAATAGTTATCCGCATCTACAGGTTTTTAAAAGGGTGCGTGAAATGAGAATTCGTTTGCATTTATCTCTCCAACGTATATACGTTTTTGAAAAAAATCCATGTATAAAAAGAGTGTTTAGAAACGTGAACATTTATAATTCAAGTTTTTTTTCTGTCAGTGTAAGTGCTTGTTGTTGGTTATTAAAAAATGTACAGTAATAATAGAGTTTTTATAACAGAGTGATATAAAAATCGTTCATTAAAATTGTTTCAATATTCCTTCGGGTTGCAGTTAATGTCTGCCGTGCTTTGAAGTATTCTTCTAAGTTGGCAAAAATGGAATTTCGGGCTGGAAACAAATATATAGAAGATAGAATATTTCCTCGGCATTACCCCCTTGAAGTAAAGTTCGAGAACCATTACGTCGAAAACTGGCGCGTGTGCATGCCCATTGCATATAGCCTAACAGTAAACACGTCCACTTCCGAAATTCAACAAAAGGTACAGGCGTACAACTCTCCATCCAAGGGGTTTGAGGCGCACATCAAAATAACTGAAGCTTATTTCATCAACTTTCAGCTTCTGTTTAATTTTGAGGTGTGGGGTGATAAAACTGATAATGGTTGGGAGAAATTTCAAATCCAGATGATCACCCCTAAAAATATAATAGTTCTGAGATCCATCGCCATCTTGAAAAATGACGACCCACTTCATGATCCATTGCAGATAAGAGCACTTTTAGGGCCCAATTTGAATTTCACAGTAACACAAACTAGCAGTCCTGTGCACGACTTTCGACCTTTTTTTGAAACAAAGTAACGCTCAAGTTCATGTCTCAAAAAATGCTCCGATAAACAAAAATTATTGGGGGCACACAAATCGTGGCCCGCGTACAGGTAATTCTTAACCGATTTAGAGATCTGCAAGACTTTTGTGTGCAAAGCAATTATTTGTGAGACATTTTCAATTGTTAGACTTCAACCACAGTTGTATATCAAACATTGGCCAGGAAATTGGTTATGCGGAACGGATGGATGATTGTTTCCCATTCAATTATACTGGTACTGCATTGAACAGTGCGTGTGAAAGGTTTAAATATAGGGGTAGATATTTATTTAAGTAATTCATAATCCTGACACCATTCTAATTAAGTGGCAATAAAAAATGAACTCAAGTTGGTTCAAATCTCGTGCATGACTTTCGACCTACTTTCTTTTTTTACAAAGGCTCAAGTTAATGGCTAAAACAAATTGTCCGATAACAAAGAAATCGTGGGCACGCAAGTCGCAATTTGGCACACGTATAGGTAATTCTCAACCGATTTACAGGTCTGCAAGACTTGAGTTAGTCTTGCATACGCACTGTGGACCTCCGAACAATATAGGTCCACACGATGCGGGAAGAGGTTACGGTTTGTGGACTTGCACACGTCCACAATCCGTTTTTCAGTTTCCGAAAAAGAGCGCTAGAGGAAAAACGGGTTAGGGTTATATATAGAAAAAATAGAAGGGACAGCTGAGAGGCCCATAATCCAAATTTGAGGGTAAATTTGTTTTGGGGAAGCGAGAAAAATGAGTATTTAGTCAAAGTTTGTTAACTACACGAAGACAAAGGAATGTCCACAGTACGTATGTAAGGTAAAGCTGTGTGTGTGTGCTAAGCAATTTTTGTGTGCTTAGCATCTCCATGAAATTGGCCCTAGAAGAGAAACAGAAGGCCACCCGGTCGAGTTCCGTTTCGTTCACCTTGGTGACGACGCACGCACCTGTTCCTTAATCACATACATCGCGCTGCCCGTTTAACTCGCTCCATTACAACCTGCATCCCGTTAATTCAATTTCACTGAGCAGCGTCTTTAAAGTGGCTATTTCATTCAATAAAACTGGTCCCCCATGGGCATTTCTTTCTTCTGATTCATCTCGTACACATCTAACGGTTAAAATCTTCACTAAAGAATACCCACGAATTATACGCAATCATAACCAACAGTAATTCGGATACAGCTTTGATAGTGATCGCACAATTTGTATTCGCGCCAAACAAAATCTAAAAAAGAACAAGGTAGGTTTGGTAATTCCGAGCTTAGAGACCACAATTTGTTTGTATTGATGTGGAGTTAGGAGGGGAATGGGGGGGTGGGGGCTGATTAAAACTGTGAATAAGATTGAAACTGCTGCAAACTGCTTACTGGCTGGAATGACCTGAAATATACAAATCAAATAAGTTAAGAGGGCCTAATATTTCGATCTTAACAAGATCTTCTTCAGAGACATGTTTTCTCTGGTTTCTTCAGGCTTTTGGGCTACAGTGCCTTGGGTACTTTTAAGGAATTCTGGGTTCCACTATTATACCAGGAAGAAGTAAGAATAATTCTTCCAAATAGGCACTTGGGGAGACAAATTAGCGTAGGTTTTTAGACAGTAGACAGTAGCACTTAGGGGGACATTTCAGTGTCTCCCGGCCCTAAGTCAGTGTCTAGCTACCCTAAAAACAATATTTGGGAGTTACTTTTGTCCTAGAACGACAGATTTTGGTCTAAATAGCATAAATCTCGAAGATCTTAGAAAAAAGGGTTAGGGTAAACAAGTAAGGACTGTTTTAAGTTTGTGTACATCTCTATGGGATTGTCTCCCCGAGTGCCTATTTGGAGGTGCCTATTCTCACATGACCACCTTTTCTCCCAATAGGACCTAAACCGCTTGGTAGACGGCCCAGAAAGCCCGGGGTGGACCGCAAACCCCGCCAGGCCTACTCCTCTAAGCAACTGGAACGACTAGAAGAGGAGTTTAAGGCCGACAAGTATCTGAGTGTCAGTAAACGGCTGGAGCTGTCCATGACCCTCAACCTGACCGAGACGCAAATTAAGACGTGGTTTCAAAACAGAAGGTTAGTTATAGGACTATAGTTTAGCCAAAAAGCATTTTTAATTTTAACCAGTTCGCGTCCGAGGACGTGTATACACGCAACGTTTTTTTCCGGAATTTAAAACGGATAACGGATAAACACGTCACGAGCAAGGCCGGAAATAGCTGTCAGCGACCGGCTCGCAGTGAGCGAGGCCGAAAATAACAGGGTGTGCTAAACACAGATGCCGGCTTGAACCAGTCTCATATCGAAATTTAGTGAAAAACAATCCTGCGCCTGGCCCCGGTAAATGTCAAAATAATCCTGGCGTGAACTGGTTTCTGTTTTTTTGTTACCGTTCTTAGGTTTTATTCGCTTTTTAATATGTTCAGCTGTTAGCTTTCTAAAAAAAAATCGCAAATCTTCTAACAATCATCTGTCTTTTCCCCTCGTTGATGTTATTACGCGCAGTATTTCTTTACTTTTTCTCTAATCCATCTATTCATAAAAAGCCACCATTTCCGTCACTGGACACTGGGGTCCAATTTGACGGTGAGGACGCAGTTAGGGAGTTTATTTTTACAATGGATCAATAAGTATTTTCAATAAAAATATTCGCGCGAAATTCTTAAATTTGGACGGATTGACTAGGGGAAAAGAGGAGGGACTGCCCTCAAGCGAGCGGGGGTGGGGGACTTCTTCGAGCTCGGGAGGAGAAGGGGGGCATGCCCCATATCTCTTATTTGCACACTGATATGCTAATTTTACAATATAGTGCTATTTATAAAAGGTTACCATGACATTCCTGTGTATGATACCCCTCCCTCAATTTAAGTTGTTCGCACAAATGCCCGTTTGGAGCAGTCACAAGAATATACACATAAACAAAACCGTACTTTGTGACGTCGCCGGTATACGGTATGAACGTCAATACGTTAGAATGCATTCACTGTAGACAAAACGTACCCCTAAAACCTCCCTTTCGCCCCACACCGGTTGATTATTAATTAAAAGCTTTAAGGTATAACTCAGCCGTTGTCAAACTTCTTATACGTAGGCACACGACATATCACAGGAAAGTATTGATCACTGCATTAAGACCATTGAATTGCCACGTACGTTTCAAACCGTGACAATGCTCGTATATACCCCAGCCTAAATCGTCGGCTGGTTGCAGAGTACATCTCGGCAACAATTTCAACATCGATCCCCTCTCATCCTCCCTTGAGTTTGTTCGACATGTAATCTTCAAAAAATACGAAAACCGCAATCCGGTCATATTTTAAATGTGACATCGGAAAACAGACGGTATAAAGCATTTATACATTGAACGTAGAGAAAGGATCGAGTAACTTTGACCTAAAAAGGGTTCACTTGTTTTAGGTCTTTTATGTTCTCTCGGGCAATCGGCGTTGGCAATGAGTTCAGAATAAGAAAAGTCTTCAACACATAAATAATTGCTAAGAAAACTAGAAAACATTTTAGAAATCTGCCTTTTACACTTTTTGGGTGGTTGTTCCAGTCTCGGATGCATTTAGCCCGATAACCCTGTAGATTTTAATTTGTAAGATGATATACAACAGATTAAATAAAGTGAAATTGAAAAAAATAAGAAGAGTGTTTCGCGCCCTTTCGAGTGATAAAGCCACGTTTTGCGGACACTAATGATGCGATCGTCTGATATTTTCTCCCAGAGAGTTTAGGCCGAGTTTGCAGCTCGCTTCAGAGCGATCGATAGAACGGCGACACTGTCTCCCGTCAGCTGAAATAGCTGCGTGTTCCATTAAAAAAAAAAGACCCCTGAATCTCAGCAAGCATGTATAGCGAGCTGCGAAGGGGATCGTATTGACTCTCTCGGCCAAACTCTTAAATCGATTGCATACGCAAATCATCAAGCGTTCCTAAACTTCCCGCGTACTGCTAATGAGTGAACACCACTCCAAGCTATTTGGATTATTTGGAGGGGGGGGGGGGGGGGGCTAACGGGAGATGCTCATCCGCCAACCAAAAAGGACCCCTCTATATCCCCCAAATCAATGACCCAATGATATTAGGAAATGGCTTATTAATTATGTCGTTTACACTAAAACAAATTCCATCAGCTGAACGATAATCTTTAATGGAAACAGCGCGAGGGACTATTACACGGAACACGGCGAGGAGATGTATTGATTTTCTCGAGGGGGCCCGGGGAAGAGAAAGATATCTCTCGGTTTGGCGCGTGGTCCGAGGGTCTCTCAATGGCGTGAGCTAGCTGCGACGTGTGTACAAGATTGAAATACCTAGGCCTTGGTTTTTTTCGGGGGGGGGGGGATTTAAGGTTTCTTATCTTTCAGGTCTGTCGCCGTGTTTTGTTGGGACGCGCGTGTATACAAATAGCGCGACAGGCTTACCAATTGAGTGTTTAACCCGCCGTAGACCGCCATGTAGGCTACTGCTGTGGGGAGGGCAGGGCGTGGGGTAGGACATGCCGCGAGCGAAGCCCCGGCCATGAAGGATTCGAGACTACGGGCAGATCAACAGTTTTCTCCGTTAATGTGTCTCTTAATTAGAGCCTCCGCTGTCGGTTGCTGCCCCGGCATTCTCCTTGATTATTACAGGTTGTTCTAAACGCCTCTCGCTTCTTACAAAAAATCTACACTGTAAACAGACGGGTGTTCGGTATTGTTACGATGAGTCCGCTGTATAATTGGTTCTAGAGTTAAACTAACTAGTAAATTTCTAATTGAATTTTGTCTAAAGCAGAACTTGCTCCTTTTAAAAAGAAATGGCCTGTAATAAAATTAAAAAACAGTTAAAAGTATTCATACACCTTCAATTACTTTTTGTCCAGTTTGTCCAGTTAAAAAGATGTAAGTGTAACATTACCTTTTACGTGCGTTCGGCATTAATATACCCCAAACAAAATATTGTGTACTACTACTAGGGTCATTTATTTCAATGACCAATTAATTTTACAATATACATGGAATGAAAAAAAAACTAATTCAAAATATACATCGATTCGAATACAAGATTACTGTAAATATTCGAGCTTTGTACCACGACAGTAAAACATAATACAATTTTGTTTGTGTTCTGGGGCGTCAAGTATTTACGAAGGGTATTTTTCGGGGAATAAGCGAAGTTATATCTGCACACTTTGTTCTTACCAAATGAGAGAGTATATATAAATCAGACAACCCCAATCATTAATCGATCAGTCTTGCATTACCCAGTACAGTCAGTCGACAAAGACGAAAATACATTATTATAATACAAATTTTATTATAATGCTCTTGTTTTTCAGCCCCCCCCCCCCCCTGTCCCCCCTCCCTTTTTACACCCTTTCGCTCCATCTCGCGTTTACAAGCAGGTACTGTAAGCCATCTTATACCCGTTCTTTCAGCCCGGCACGTGTTACCGACACAGCCATCGCCGGGTCTTTTATTCCGCGTAATTAGAATTCGGAGCAATTAAAGAAAACACCGGCCGTATATACAGCAGACTTGGAGAACCGGACGGTTCAGCGCTAGTGCCCCCACGGGCTGCAAACCAACACGCCGCCTAGGGCGGTTCACTCCACGCAACATCGTTTGTTCCTCCTTCCCTATAGCCCTTCCTTTATACACTTCCTTTGCAGTCATTACCAGTACACGAACAAAGTTTTGTCTTATGTTGTCAACTTGTCCTCTCCTCTTGGGAAGATGAAACAAAAACCTTGCGCACAGGTTGTTTTCTTTACCGCACGGGTATATGTACAGTGTGTGGGCGCTTGGCCAGCGGACGCGCGCATAGACTTTAACTGGGGGTTCCGATTCACCGTTGGTATATGCATCTCCCAGGAGCCAGCGTGTCTACCCTGATCCGTGATGGGTCGTTGCGCGCAGGTATCGGCTTTCAGAGTAGCTCAGGGGGCTTCGTTAAGATGCTGTGTTTACCGGGGCTCAGTCAGTGCTCAAGAGCCGTCTAAAGGTGGATAAGCGTTATTTATACACCGCTCTTGACTCGCCCGAGGTGGCAGATTCGATCACCGGGGCCAAATGATTTTCTCCGCGGTGTATATCTGTTCTGTTCGTTCACGGCAAATCTTGACCGAATGACGTGGTATCTTGTCTTCCCCTCTTTCGCTCTATCGCTTGTATAACCCTCGACAAAATCGCATCTAGTCTTGCAGGCTTATTACCGGCATGCCCTTTCTGTAGGAGGGAGCAACAGCTATGTGTTTTTTCATTAATAGTCAAAAAGACTCAAGAGGGGGGGGGGGGGGGGGGGAAGTAACTGAAAGAGAGAGAGAATTCATTCGACACCGTTGATACAATCAGACGATACATGGTTGCTGTCTCAGTCGCGGTGTAAAAGACACCGTGTTGTGACAGTTACTGACAACCGCCATTCCTTCACGGGTGGTATCGAGTAACTTGCCGGTACTAAACCATGCTGAAAATAAATCCCATGTCATCTCTTTTTTTTTCAGTACGTTTTGTAAAGCTTAGCTTTATAGTTCACTGGTCGAGTTTGCTACATTTTGAGTTTATTTTTGTAATTCAAAATCCTATAGAAACCTCAAGTTTCGAAAAATTGTGCAGATTTTGTATGGCCGTTCATGTAAAAAAAAATCGCTAGCGAATTGTCTTATTATTTATGTAATGCCGCTTATGAAGACAAAACAGTAACTCATTTGGGACACAGTGGGGGGGGAGCGTTAGTATTTTTTTTAATTCTGAGTTTTGGAAAGGATGATTCGATGTCTCGGTGTCAGAAAGAAAATTAATTATAAAGAAAAAGTCGTATTGTTTCAAATCGAGATTCCAAATTGGGTGCATATTAACCACATAGGCCTATACAGGTCATCCCTATGTGTCCCGGGTTCTATGTGTCCCGGGTTCTATGTGTCCCAGTTAGGGTTATGGTTATGTTTAGGGTTTAGGGGGTTAGGGTTAGGGTTTAGGAGGTTAGGGTTAGGGTTTAGGAGGTTAGGGTTAGGGTTAGGGTTAGGGTTAGGGTTAGGGTTAGGAACACATAGAACCCGGGTTAGGGGTTAGGGTTAGGGTTAGGGTTAGGGTTAGGGTTAGGGTTAGGGTTAGGAACACATAGAACCCGGGACACACAGGAGTGTTCCCGGCCTATACGCGTTTGCGTTTAAAGTAGCGACATGTTGGTACTTTTCCTATCAAAGAAAACACGGAGATGATGAATAGGAAAATATAGACAAATGGATAATATTAAAAGTGGAAGGTGTCTTTGAAATTTGAGGTGAGGGTGCCAATAATAGTGTATTTTCCATACGAATGTTGTATTGTAAGCCCAATCAAATCCTCGCGCGGTGTTGTATACGGTGGACGAGCCACCGAGCAGTGTAATTATGGCCAGTGTGTAGACTGGGATGAAATATCGATCGTTACCCGTCGTGCCAAGGGCTAGAATCAGCATTATTACCGGTAACAATATCGGCGTTTAAGTAGCTAGCCATTGGGGTTAATTACGCTTGATTGAACGGATCTATAGTGGAAGCCCGTGATGGACGGACGGCTGGTAAATTTCTGAACACCGTTTGGTTTTTTCTCTCTTTTCGCTATAGCTTGCGTCTTGTAATATCTTCATGAGAAGGTTTCTTCTGCGTGCGATATGTCTTTATACCCGAATTGATTTCTGAGTTTAGAGATGTGGAGACTTAGTACCAATAATTTGGCATGTGATATAACGATCAGCTTGTAATATGACATTCGGTTGACGGACACCAAATAAATTGCATAGTAAATTCAATTAAGGTATACACTGCGTGTGAGTTGAACATGTTACTGAAGTCCGTGTCAAAATTGATGTCTGTAATGTAAAAAAATAAAAACTGTGGGGTTTTTTTCCTAACTAATTCAACGATATTTCTAACTGTGAGGCATCGACCGTGACATATGAAGGGTTCAAGTTAAAAAATTCAAACATTAAATCAAAATGTGAAAGTTGTGGGTGCACCTCTTTCATTTTGACTACCATGTTGACCTCCCGTGTTTGTTAACGAAAGAGTGAAGACACTTTCCCAACCTGCTCCTGGCCCCATCCCGAAAATGGCTTTCATTGCATCGTGCAAGGTGTCTATATTGCACTTTTCTCCTGAGAATAAACAGAATAAACTCACCGAAACGTTCTAAAAAAAATCTTAAGGGCCAAACTTGTTTTACCGAAGAGATCGTAGTGTGCCCTTAAAGTTACCTTTTTATTGTATCTTTCCGTAGTGCAGAGTCAACTCATTACAGTAATATCACTTGGTTTTATTTAATTTAATGTTATACAGGACGAAATGGAAGAAACAGATGATGGCTCGCCTGAAGATTGCCCAACGACAGGGCCTGTGGACAGCACCCTTCCTCACTCCGTGGTACAGCCATCTGGGACCCTACACCGCGGCCACGGCAGCGGCAGCGGCATACGCGCCCTACCCACCACCGGGGCTGACCGGCGGACTGCCCCCGCCCAGCTTCGGCAAAGACGCGGCGACAGCGGCAGCAGCAGCGGCGGCGGCCGCTTCCACGGTAGCGCAACGACCATCGTTGGTCGGGGGAACCTTAGTGGGTGGATTTCACCGAGAGGTGCGATGAGTCAAACGCACTGAGTCTGATGCTAATAACACTGACGGAGTTGACGAACATTAGAAGAGGGGTTTGATCGTTTTCTTAAGGGGGAGGGGGAATCAAACTAAGGGTCAAGTCACTAAAAACGAAGGCAGCCAAGCTAGTAAAAGGAATCATTTGGCCGTCGCTGTCCTCTTAAGGGTAGGATACACCATTGGTAATTGCTTGAATTTATATCATGAATGGGTGGATTTGGTGGTGTGTTTTTTTAGTAAAATCGTTTAACTGACCTGTTCGAAGGTTGACAATCGTGGAATACAAGAAAAGCATGAAACACGGCATTCGTTTTCAACCGGCGTCGGGCAGTGGTTCTTATGTTGTTCTTGTTTTTTTTTCATGATGGCCGTCCTAATCGTGAATTTATTTTTATAAAATTCAATTTTTTTGGGAACAATTACAGGATATCTAGCGTAATCGTGGATGCCTACAATCATTATTTATTTTCAAATGAGTAAGATATTTTTAAAAAAGAAATCGGTAGTAAACATTTTCGAGATCTGCAAATGGTGTATCCTACTTTTAAAGATTTTCTGCATGCAACAAGTGGACTAAAATTGCCTCGCATGACATTGCCCTTAAATAAACTGTAGTTCCGTTAACTATTGTATGATTTTGTATGTCAAGGGTATTAATCAATAAGCGCTAACCTCCACTCAGGTCGCAGGCTGTCTTTTTTTCATGACGCATAGGCCTAATGGTTGGACATGTTGCAGTGGCATCCTTAACTTATCTGAGAGAGTCCTGATTTGGTCCTTCGAAATGCGAATTCGTTTAATTATTAACTATCATTCGTCTCGTAGTCTCATTTCCATCGGTTTTGTTTCAAGGGAACAGAAGTTAAACGCGTGAATTTAAAGGCAGACACAAAGGTTGGTCTGCCCAAATAAAAAAGTAGGTTTAAATATACATGTAATGTGTTTTGAACCCACATAGGACAATGTGCAACCATGCATAATGGACAATGTTGTAACACAACGGCCTTTTCATATACGCAATAATGTTTCCCAGGTCTTTTTTGCAAAACATGATTACTGACATAGTCAAAAGCAAACCCCAAGTCGTATTCAAACCCAATTTTCTAGATATGTACAATAATTATTGTGCATTATTCATGTACTCAATTCAAAGAGAGAAAAAAAGGCATAATTTAGAAAGTTGCATGATAATTATAGCCTATTAAAACCCTTGTAAAAAAATAATGGATACATATTGAAAACAAATGTTCAGTGTTCACCAACATGTAAATAACCAATTGTATATATAAATTCAATTAAAAACTTATTAATGGTCGGTAACTAGTATCGTGAGTTTTCTACTGTTATTTTTGTCAGATTTTATAGCGGGCGAGATCGAGCGCCAAATTAAGCTCGAGTTAGATAAGATATTGCGATCAATGCGTGACTGAGCTATCTTGCACCATGTTGGCGGTCTTTCAAATTGTCAGTACCTTTGTTCGATGGCGCTAGTCAGAATTCCTTAACACCAGAATTCTATGTGGCCAGGGATCACACCCAATTTTACAATACAACCTGGTAAACGACTTTTTATTTTATAATACACATCTTTTGTTTAGATGTTCATAGTGTCATGTGGACACTTCTTTGGTTTTGTACAAATTATATGGAGAGTCGAGCAGGGCGCGCTTTCAATTTCCTAACAAAATGTTTCTCAGTCCCAGATTCATGTCTTTTCAATACTTTTGCAGTGACTGACCACTTGGATTATAATAATTTGATGACAAAAAGTGGCGGCAGGATGCAACATTTTTTTCAAGAGTTGTTCGCCGAAATGCCAGCGGAATTTATACTAATTGTGCATGGCCACTTTAAAGGTAGGATACACCATTGGTAATTGCTCAAATTATCATGAATAAGTAGATTTGGGGGGTTGCATTTTATAGTAGATATCGTTTAACTGACCCGTCCGAAGTTTTACAATCATGGATGCCGAGAAAAACACGAAAAACAGCGTTTGTTTTCAACCGGCGTCGAGCAGTTATTCTTATGTTATCTTTGTTTTTTTCGCGATCGCCGTCCGGCGATCCCTAATTTTTCTTTATAAAATTCTACTTTTCGGAATAATTACAGGATATTTAGCGCAATCATTTTGCTGAATGCCTAGAATCATTATTTACTTTCAAATGAGTAAGATATTTCTTAATAATTCGGTATAGTAAATATTTTCGATATCTGCAAATGGTGTATACTACCTTTAAGCCAATTGTTGTTATTTGCTGTAACTGGTCGTTCACGGGAAACTCGTATAGGCCCCCGAAGCAACATCATTCAGGTCAAGCACTGGTCAACTGGTCCAAATAGAGTACGGTAATTGACTGACCACTGATTAAAGGGTCACTCCGGAGGGGACATAGGGGCTAAAGATAGTAACGGGAGATTCTTCTTATTCATCCGATGCTCACCCGATATCTTGGCCCCGCAGCTGCCGTTCCTGTTCCTTTAGAACCACGGAGCGTACTCGCTAAAACTGCAAAGGGGCCAATTTTATGAAACTGCTAAGCACACATATTTGCTTAGCACAAAACAGCCTTGCTCTGTAACAACAAGTTACCAGCCAAAACTCCATGTGTTTTCCATGCTAAAAGAAAAACCACCTGAATATTTGGTTGAAATCGTTTTTGCAGAGGAAGAATGTTCAGCTAAGCATTATTTAGTGCCACTTCATGAAATTGGGCCCAGATCCACCCCGAAGTGTTCAAACGAACAGATATCCGTATCCAGAAAACCAAAATAAGTATCTAGGATCTAGGATAGTATTCCTAGCCCGAGTTTTGTTCCTGCCTCCGCGATTAAGACAACAAGATGGAATCGGATCCCCCGCGAAATTACGCAAAAAGCCCGCGGATGATGTCGGAATCCCCCCCGAAGGTTACGGGGGCGATCCTTCGTTTTAGGGTGACGAGAGAATACGAGAAATGGTCGTCAGGAGCTATCCCCTGGCCTTTGGTGCAAGTGGGTGTTCGGGGCGTATACTCGTTAATTACCGCACTCCGGTCAACTACGGGTATTAGTTACGATTCAATACCAATCACGGCGGGGTTATGAGGACAGACTCCTTCAATCTCTCGATATTCAATCTACTTGAAACCATTGAAGACAGGGGGACATTTCATGGAGATGCTAAGCGCCAAAATTGCTTCCATGGGGCAAAAACGGGGGCAAAAACAGAATTACAAACCAAATTTGTCAGGACTGTGATGAAGAGGAGTTATTTATAAATGGTACTCAGATGGGTTTTGCTTAGCATGAAAAGCACGAAAAGCTGTGGCTGCTATCCTGTTTTTTCGGAGCAAGACTTTTTTGAGCTAAGCATTTTTGTGCTTAGCAGCTCCATAAAATTGGCCCCAGGGGTCAAATCCATGGATCCGCTAAGCGCGAAAATTGCTAAACATGAACATTGTTCCTTGGCACAAACAAAGTGATCTACATGTATATTATTTGTGACTGGTTTTCAGTTGGTTTTTGCTTAGCATAAAAAACAGTTTTGGCTGGTAACCTTTTTTTCTGAGCAAAGCCTTTTAGTTCTAAGCGCATTTTTGTGCTGAGCAGCGGCCCCAGATGCAGAACGTTATCCAATTTTTACCACGGCACGCACGGATATCCTGCGGAGATCTTTGCCGCGTTTTCATCGAAGTACGAGCGAATGAAGGTGGTGATTTGAAAAGCGCCCTCTTGCGACTGAGCTCGCCA
Organism: Crossaster papposus; assembly: GCA_037893245.1. Taxonomy (NCBI): domain Eukaryota; kingdom Metazoa; phylum Echinodermata; class Asteroidea; order Velatida; family Solasteridae; genus Crossaster; species Crossaster papposus. Next base: position 685,271 of record JBAIAA010000564.1, on the reverse strand, counting down.
CAAATAAATCAATAGAGCTCCTCTGAGGCAGTTTTCCAAACTCCAGCTTCGTCTTCGTCTAGACGGAGCCGAAGCCAGGGGTTTGGAAAACGGCATAAGATTCAGTTTACTTCAATACACAATGCATGAAAAATAATAGACAACCAACAAGACAGAACACTTAGTAAAATGAAAACTTAAAGTGATTTTAATAAAATACCTTGATACATTTTAAACACTTTTTTTACAAAGCCCACAGCCCTAAATACGATTAATTTAGTGCAACAAAAATTACTGGTGAAATTTTTTTTTTTTTAAGTTCAATTCTTCGAAGAGACCTTTCTTGAGAGAAAAATCAAATGTATTGTCTAAATCCATTAAAATTGTACAGAAATGATCTTTGAAAAAATTATAACTTTAAGAAATCCGACAAACAAGAGGCAATTTTTTTTGGAAACAGCTGGTAAGCTGGATGAGAAATATGTTTCAAGAAATACATTAGAGTAAATTGAGAATAGACTGATATACAAGGTATTTTTGAAAAAAAAATATATCTCTTTTTAAACTATTTTATTGAAAGACTCGGAGGCCACTAAAATATCTCAAATTTATTTGATGAAATTTTGCTGGACACCAGGGGCAATATTAACGAAATCTTACTAAGCTAGTTGGTTACTAAATAGGCATGTAGTTGCTTACTAAGGTTATAGTTGGAAACTAATTGGTATTCATAAAATATTACCAATGTTTCTGACTAAAGGTAGAGTTGATCCAGGGCATCTCTAAGTCACTAGTTAGGAACTGTATTAGTTTATCACCGACCACCTACTGACAACATGGCCAGAAGAATCCTGGAATTGGTAGATCTTCATCATGCTATGCTAATTCACGAAAGTGCTGGACATGAATTACCTAATACACCTGTCACACGATTGTACCTGTTGTCATCACTTTCCATACATGCCCACTCCACCCAGAGGTATGCAACTGAATTCTCCTAGTACCAGTATGCCACTAGTTAGCAAGTTTCTTAGTAAGGTTTCATGAACCACATTTGAGTTGTCAACTCCATAGTAGACTATTAGGCATTTTACTATTCTACTAAGCTCTAGTTGGCTTCTAAGTTAGTAAGATTTCATTTTTTAAATTTTTTTTCAATTGTTGTATATTCCCTTTAACCAGTTCGCGCCGGATGACATATATACACGCAAAGTTTTCCCAGTTTCAAAATGTGACGCATAAACACGTCACGAGCAAGGCCGGAAATGTCTGTCAGCAGCGAGCAAGGCCAGAAATGCGTGGGTGTGCTTCCCAGTACTATTGGCCTGAACCTGCCTCAGATCGAGTTCGGTTAAAAATAATCCAGCGCGTCGGCTCGGTGATGTTAAAATAATCCCGTTAGAACTGGTTAACATACAAATGAGTAAAAAATAATGAAAAACTATCGAAAAAGAGGATCAATTGTGCACACACTTTTTTATACACAGGAAAGTGAATTTTTTTGTCAATACAAAAATGGCACAAGAAAAAAAGTCTAAAGGAAAAACAATTCTGTACAAAATATGAAACCTGTTACATCAGAGACATAATCAGAGAATGCTTAACCCAAGCTAGTATGACACAGGTCATTTTTCCAGTCACAATCTGATTTGCAAAAACATGTTTAACGGTTTATCTTCAGCAAGCTGCTAAGCAGACTGGTATATGCAATGTAAAGACAGTTAGAGAGAACCAGTCAAGATAAATGCATTTTAAATGAACATTTAGCTGGTAACCCACACTTTTATGCTGAGCATTTATTGCTGTGCTTAGCAATTCTGTCCCTGCTCTTCAATTAGATTTTTTGTAGAATTTAAGTGCTTAATTTGCACAACAGGTTTTTTGTTTAAATTATTTTGGGGCATCTGCACCCGATTTTAAAACAGATCGATTTTGCGAGTAGACTGAACAGGGTCCATTTTCATAGAACATGTAAGCGCAAAAATTGGCTTAGCACAAAAAAGTCTTGCTCAGTAAAAACAGGTTACCAGCCCAAACTTAATGTACTTTTCATGCTAAGCAAAAACCAGTTGAATACCAGTCACAAAAAAATATACATCACCTGAAAATTGTTGGTTTTTCATGTTTTTTTAAATTGACCCCAGTTTTTAACATGATGAAGTAATGGCTTTGTGAATGCTGTATATTGCGAGATAATAATATTCTAAGATTTCTACATGTATTTCAATTCAAAATTTGCCATCACAATTTAAATTGTGGCTACAATCAGCATTCGGTGTGCGTTCTTATTCAGCCGAATGCAGCTATGCGCGTGTCACGCACCAAACAGGCCAATAAATAGTGCCCACGCGTGCTGGTGCATTGTTCCAACGGTTACGCACACCATTCCCAGATTATAGGGGGAGTCAGGTTGGCGTAGCGGTTCTTTCCTCGCCTTCCACCACTATGACCCAGGTTCGAACCCCGCCTAGGCCAATATGTGGATTGGGATTTTAGTCCCTGCCTGACTCTATGGGCTTTCCCCCAGGATATTTTTCTGGGGTTTTCCTCCCACCTTTAAAACTATACCTTCTTCTCATTGTCTTTTCTCTACAGGTTTCTTCAGGCTTGCGAGCTACAGTGCCTAGAGCGCTTTTGAGGGATCCTTGGTTTCATTACCAGAAAAAGAATTAAAAATAACTACAAATGAGATGCATTATTTTAATTACTATTTTCTTTGGAATGATAGTATGCCGGAAATGATCGATTTCACAAAGAGTTTAGTGCACTTGGGTGTCAATAATATCTTCACCGATTGGTTACTTTTTGCATAGCTGCAAAATGTATACTTCAGCTTCAACAACATGAATTAGACTTCGTGCTTGAAAAAACTTTCTCCATACCTTACTGTTCCTTTTTTTAAAGATAGGATACACACTTATTTGAAAGTAAATAATGATTCTAGGCAACCTGCAAAATGATTGCGCTAGATATCCTGTAATTGTTCGTGAAAATTAAATTTAAAAAAAAAAAGGATTGCCGGATGGCGATTGCCAAAAAAACAAACAAAAACCAAACTGCCCGACGCTGGTTGAAAATGAAAGCCGTTTTTCTTGCTTTTCTCAGCAACCATGATTGCAAAAACTTCGGACAGGTCAGTTAAGCGATAAAATACAACCGTCTAAATCTACCCATTCCTGATAATTCAAGCAATTACCAATGGTGTATCCTACCTTTAGGTTGCAATGTTAAGTACTTTTGATAAATAGACATATCACGATGAGACATAAACAGCTGGTCTTCATCAAAGCTCTGTCTTTTCAGATTGAACCTCTACCGGCCCCGAACAAACCTCTGCCAGAGAAAACAAGGGTAGTGTGTGTGATCAAACGAAGCACAGACAAAAGTCTTATTTGTCAAGTTATGATAACTGGGCTATTTCAGGTTTTTCACAAGATGGCTAAACTGACCCGACCCAACCCGAAAGTGCAAAATCAAAACTGACCTGACCCAATTGTAATGATAAAAAAACCGACCCAAAACGAGCCGACCCGACCCGACCAAACTAATGTCTGTCGATGTCAGTTTTTTATAATAATCGATATTTCGGAAATTAAATATCGAGTATACTCGATATATCAATTATTTCTGTGTGCAAGATGAAGCCTATAACAGCGCTCAATATACTGAAGACCGACAGTTTAATAGGGTTGCATATATACCGTTTTTCGGCTTGATCCTCCGCGCATGTTGTCGGTCCGAACAATATCAAATTGCACCAGCCCGCGTGTTTATGGTTTTACAACCAAGATAAAAATGATTATGGTTACCGCTTCCGCTTGCTAGGCGAATAGCAGGGTGCAGAGAACGCTCCCCGCAATTCCTGACTCGTGATTGGCCACCCCAAAATGACATCAGATCAATGACTGGTTACGTCCCAATCAACCGATAGGCTGGGGCGGCATGGCCGGTTTCTTTTGAGATTTTACTGTGCAAGCGGTCGTGAACTATAGCGGCGGGCCGCCGGTGAAACACAAAAAACAACTTTACAACCTCAGTTGGTCGTCGATCGTATTTTATTTAATAGGCCTACTCAAATGTTTTAAGCTAGTAATAAAGACGGAAGCTTTTCTAATCTAAAGCCCTGAGTTTTCTGGGTAATCTGACAATCTTTCGGTGTTTTCGATATCATTTAGGAACATTGAAATTTAGATACATCAAAATGTTTGATACATCGAAATGTTGATATTTCAATGATTAAAAAAGTGACATCGGCGATATCGATGTCAAAATAGTATCGAGTATTTGAGTAAAATCGATATATATAGACAGACGTTAGACCCGACCCGACCCGACCCGACACGACTCAACCCGAAGACCGTTTCGGTTTGGATTTGCACCTCTTCTGGTTGTTTTGTTTTAGAAGTCTAAATAAGAACCAGACTAGACAAGGAGCCTAAGAGATATTCACTTACCTGCAATCTCATTGCATATTTGCGTCTTTATATTAGGCTCTTTGGCTGTGAAGGCTTGCACTATCTCTTCCTCATGCTCTTCCACAATATTACGGCACTGTCGTAAATAAAATGAAAAACGATCGGTTCTAAATTACCTAAATTCAGGAATGCACAGTGTAAAGTATTGTTTAGTTGGTAATCATATATTGAAGAAAAGCTTCTCAGCCCCGACATCTAAACAAGAAAATCAGCTAATCTGAGAAAAATGTGCACGCTGGTAGATTGATGCCAGTAAGTATGGATTACTTCATCCAAAACTTAGAACTAAAGCACTTCAACATTGCAGTGAAGTGATTTATAATTAGTTTGTCCATAGGCAGGACACAATGTCACAATTATATATGAATGGTTTATGTATTTGATTTACAAATCAAACATTTCTTGGGAGAAATCTGCAATAGGGAAAATCATTACATTTGAAGAGTTTAGCCTCTTATTCTCCTTTGGAAATGTATAATTATTACTATTTGCTAGGGCATCAAAAGTGGATACACATCAAGAACTATGGCTGAAAAGTGTGGATTGGGTTTTTAATCTGTACCTACTTCTGTGGGTTTTTCTTTTGAATGTTATTCTAATTATGAGTTTCCTTGCTAGACGATGATTTTCTGCAAAGAATTTTTATTTTTTTTCAAAATCATTTCTTATTTATTCAAGTAGATGAAGAAAATCATCTTCTAGCAAGAGAACTCATTAAGCTCAAAAATTTTCATGATCCATTCTGACAAAATACATTATAACTAATAGGCAAAATATTTGTGTCCGTTCAAATATTCCCTTGTGTATTTTTAACCAGTTCGTACCGGATGACGTATATAAACGCAAAGTTTTCCCAAGATTATAAACGGATGATGTGTAAACACGACACAAACAAGGCCGGAATTGTCTGTCAGCAGCGAGCAAGGCCGGAAATACGCGGGTGTGCTTCCCGGTACTATGGGCCTAAACACGCCTCAATCTACTGGATGAGAACTTACAGCTATTTCTAACGATTTACTGACTTCTGGGTTTATGGACACATTTTTCAGTTCCACGGGATCGCCTTCTCTTCTTGCGTTAAAGCGCACATACTTCTTGAGCTTTGTCTCTGGGTCTGTACTCTCTGCATAGTCCCTCATCTTACTGCAGACGTCGTCCATCAACTCCATCAAGTGAACCTCAGAGCCTGCATACGGAATCTAGAAAACGGGTAGAAGAAAAAAATCAGAAATCAGCATAGTAACTTTTCAGTAGATGAAATCGAACCGTACAAAACTCAACAGCGTCTCCCTAGGCCTTTGGTACTGAGTCAAACAAAGTCCAACAACCAGTTGCTATGGTTTAGCGGTACCAAACCTGTCACAAAACCTAGCAAAACCTAGTTGGAGTTTGATGGGTTTAGGGTAGTTAGGGTTCAAACAAAGCTCACTCATATATCTTGCTGTATTAACTCACTGATGTGGCAGTATTATAGTGCGGACCTTTATGAATAAGATGTAAAGAAACTTCTGAGATATTAACCCTAAACCCTCAAGGGATATTCTGTGAGTTGCCTTCTACACGCATCAGATTGCATCATTTGTCAAAGTGTCAACCTTGCTCAGTGCGAGAGATCTATCAGGTCCACATGCTGCACCTTGTTGGGTGTTGAAGGGTTAGGGTAAACGGGTACCCATGTTTTTTTGTAATCGGGTAAACTACCCGTAAATGATCACCCTTATTCTAGAGTGCCTTATAAGGCACTCTAGAACAGGGGGGGGCGGAGGGGGGGCCCAACAAAGTGCGCCACCAACGTTGAAATGTATCTCATTCGTTCTTCCACGCTCATGAGCCACACATCTCACACAGTAAATACGTATAGATCGCTACCTCGAAGCGTACCATTGAAACACGTACAAATTTGCTCCGCGCTCGCTCCCCGAATTCAGTGATTCATATAACGTCCGCAAAGCCAGGTACACAGGCACGATCTACACGAATTTTTGTTGGGGCGATGTCATTTTCTGCCATTTTCGTTCGAAAACAACACGATAAAACGCAAGGGGGTCACAGGCAGATTTTTTTTTAAATTCAGTATATCACTGCTACATCCTTTTTTAACGTATCCATGGAAAAAAGTGAGTGGGGTCGAAGCACGATTTTTCACAATTTATCGATTATTATTGCCCTTTTTAGGGGAGGTATTTGTTAACGTCGTTTGAGTATTTGTGCACAATCTCCACGCGCATCAACGGTACGTCAACGCTTAATTTTTTCGACTGCTTTTTTCATTTTCAATACAATTTTTGTCATTGGATGATAAACATTAAGGTAAATAACAACCTTGTACAACTACAAAAGACAAGATGTTAAGATTGGATGCAAAAAACTCTTTATTTTTCGAGTAAGAAAATTGTTCCCCCCTATTTTGAGAATGGACGGTACCACAGCGTTTCGCAATCAAAGCCTCGAAGGGCCCCCCCTCTGCCCCCCCCCCCCCTGCTCTAGAATAAGGGTGATCATTTACGGGTAGTTTACTCCTTCGGCACTTTAGATCGCAACCTTTCTATATGATATCATTAACCCTAACCACCCTGAGTCCATCAAAATCCATTTCCTGTTTGAGGATTTTAGCGGATTCGGGATACCTCCATATTGAACAAACTGGAGGAGTGTGATGGATTGAGGATTTTAAGCCTAGCGTTACTGCAGGAGTTTGATGGATTCAGGATACAGAAATTTAGGTGATGGACTGTGATGGACTCTATGGAGAAACACACTGCAATTTTTTGTATGCCACCATGGTATCCTGAATCCGCCAGAGTCCATCAACTTTTGCTGGTGGATTATTAATGGACTATGGATATCTCCAGTATGCATACTGGTGGAGTCTGATGGACTCAGGACACCAGCAGTTTTTGCAAACCAAACTGTTTTGCAAACAAAGCGGATTCAGGATACTTTCTAGAAAAAGCAGTGAGGGGGTTAGGGTTAAAGTTTGTCTTCTACTTTTTGGCAGACTTAAACTGCTTCACTTATTTCTTGGCTTCAACCCCCACAACAACCAGCTTTGTCCCTTGCCTACCTTCTTGACCTTCTGGCGCCCCTGGGGGTCTATCCTGAACCCCATTTCTAGGGTTTCGAGGGGGTCTACCTCACCAATAGCAAACTGGATCTCATCAACCATAGCCTGGCATGCTGCAAAAGTAACACACACGGGACAAAGAAAAAAGGGAAAAGGAAATCAAAATAGTGACAAATTCATTGCAAACCCTTGAAACCAATTCAGATGAGAGGACACACCAAGAAAAAGAACTTTAATGAACCCTAACGATCCCCATCCAGCCAAACTCCAACACAAGGGTTTGGTGGAGTCTAGCTGGTTAAGGCACAGTTTAATAGCGCAGGGTGTTGGGATTTGCAAAGATGAGGAAGGTTCCTAGTAAATCACCAAAAGAAGTTATTAGGGTTAACTTGTCATCCTGATGAGATAATATGTGACCCGCTCCATCGTAATCAGGAATAAGTCGCTGGGGCCGTTTTACGCAATTGGCCGTTGAAGTGAACGCATGATGTGTGAAAATCGTGACCAAGTCGTTTTTCTGAACATCGTATTTTTAGGAAGTGTAGTTATCCGAGATTATTGCCATTAATGTCTTGTATGTAAAAACGATCAATAACAATGAAAATGAAGAGGATTTGTGTGCGCTGTCCGTATGATTTTGGTCAATTTTGTTTATTTCAAAGCTGTTTTTCTCGAAATGTGGATTCGGCAAATAAATATACACCTGTCATCTTCATCAGACCATAACTCGTTAAGCTAAGAAGATACACACTTGTGATGGGTATGATTAGAAAGCTTATGAAATTCCCTTTCTCAACTTGTGCATATCTCAAAAAGTCATTTCGAGACTTATTCCTGATTTCGATGGAGCGGGTCACATATGTTATACTGAGAAGACGAACCTATTGTCATGGCAGTCTGATACTCTAAACTCATCAGTAGTCAGGTTAGCGTAGTGGTTCTTTTCTCGCCTTCTACCGGTGTGACCCGGGTTCGAATCCTGCCTGGGCCAATATGGATAGGGTTTTTACTCTCTGCCTGATTCCGTGGGTTTTTCCCCGAAAATATTCTTCTGGGATTTTTCCTCCTATTTCTCTAAGACTGTAACTACTTTCCATTGTATTATCTTACTATCAATCCTGGAATTGGCACTATGTCACTGTTGGATGTTAAAATAAATAAATAAATAAATAATAAATAAATACCTCCACAGTATTTTTGTCGGTCTCTCTTTGCAGCGGTTTCTTGGAGCATGAATAAACAGCTTACGATGACGCTGAAAGTGAAACTCTGAATGTCCATCCTCCTTAGGAATGTAGAAATTACTCCTATCATAAAAAATATAAATCATTCCCAATAAATCTTTTATTGTGAAAGAGACCATGAAGAGACTAACATTAGAACTACACAATTCTACAGGCTCATGATGAGGCCAAGTAAAGAAATAACCAGATTCTTATACCCCCATCTGCTTCCATTTTTTAAGACACCACCTTTAACTAGTTCGCGCCGGGTTTATTTTCAAGTTACAGAGCCCACTGGCGGGATTATTTTTCATAAAAAAAAATGGTTTTTTTTATTCAGTAAAATATTCCCGTTTTGATAATGCAACTAGTACAAGTTTCAACACTCAGTTTATAAGCACCGTTATTTACATGTTTATACCTCATATGCGTGTATACGTCATCCGGCGCAAACTAGTTAAAAAAAGGCAGTTGATATTTAGCCGGCACCGGCTAGTTTGCCATCCACTGAACATGCACAGCGACATTTTTTGGGGGGACTTTTTACCATGACAAATCTTAGTCTGGTTTCACGTCAACATTGTGGTTGTGATTTCATTATATTATATTATATCGTGGGTGTATTGACGTGCCTTTCCCGATTAAAACAGGTTTCTGGTTGTCACAAACATGTTTGTGCTCACGTCGTGAAAACAGGCCCCAGGTCTTGCTCAAAAAATTGTAATAATTTATTACCTTTTATAATGTACAAGCTAAATGGCTAAATAGCGTTTACGTAAATTTAGCCAGCGCCGGCTATATATCCACTTCCTTTAAAAAAACATAATACATTTGCAATATTTTGTAATTTTATGTGTTTCTGGCAAACTTGTACCTATGCATGCAAGTTCAAAATCTGGTAGAAATAGTATTAACGACTAATTTGAACACAATAATATGCGACTTGCTCCCACGAAAACGCCGTAAAGTCGTGCTATATTGAGTTATGACTGAAAATAGCCGATTTGACAGTAGGAAATTTTTTGGGTCCAGCTGATGGGAAACCCTCGACGAACGTTACTTACATGCTTTGTTTAGCTCGTTTTTCGGACACTTTTTAATCGTGAATTTATGTTTTCTCAGTTTGATGTGGGTAATTATCGCTGCTTTTGCTTAAATATTTTTTACCCTACCCAAAAAAAAATTATATCATTTTAAAGCTAAGAATTCAAGGAATCTGGAAATACCATTACCATACCAATATCTCAAAATATAAAAATGTCAACTTTACTCTGATTTCGTGGGAGCAGGTCACATACGATTACTTTTCTTAGCTTCTCATTAAAACTGAATGATTCTAAGAAGAGTCTGGATAGTCCGAGTAACTTGGACCCAAAAATCACCTTTTTCAACATTTGGACACGGTCGGGTGATATTAATAATCACCAGACCATGTCCAAATGTTAAAAAAGGTGATTTTAGGGGTCCAAGTTACTCGGACTAGAGTCTGGAGTATATATGCATTGCAACCGGTGAAAGGATGTTTAAACCGGCTGACGTAATCATGGCAATGCATGCCCTGCCCTGTTTTGTTAGAAAATAGGGCCTTGGGGTAGTTGGGGCCCTGCACTCGACTACCGGCACGTAATATACAGTCTTTGGCTCCCGATTCAAAGTCAGTGCAGAGGCGTCAGGAAACTACATTATTTTCCAATAAATCTTTTTGAAATCATAATATTATTATTAAACTTCATCGACTAACACGTTTTAAGACAAAAAAGTTCAAGTTTATCACTAAAAATACTATACTTACTAGGCCTACAGTCCTACCATAGAGGAATAAGAAGGTCGTACTAGTCGTACTTTAAACAGGTTTTAAGGACACGTGTCTTTCTCTTACCGGTGTTTTCGACGGTGTTTATGTTTATTTGCGGCTTTCGTCAGAACCCCGACTTCCTATTAAACTTTTTATATATATGATTTATCTTTGCACTTGCTCAAGGTGAACAGGGTACCAGATCACATTCAACTGGTCGTTGGGGGCGCTGTTCAACAATAAATAGCCGCACAGTTGTAAATGTTGGGTGCTGTTCAGTATCATAGGCCCAATCATAACTTGTTATCATTTTCCTTTTTTCTCAAAACGTCGAACATACTTGTATACGCTGGTTTTATTTACCTTATACATGTAAGGTACATCTAAGACCTATGGCAGGTCTTTCCCAATTCTTGAATATCTTCTTTCGGTTCCTTTAAAATCTAAAAAAAAAAAAAAATTATTATAATAATCAAAACACCTTCTCTGCCTTCTTAAACTTGGTTGCAAAAACTATTCATCCTAAAGTTATTCGTTTGAGGATTTGTTTAAATTACTTTGGGTTCATGGATACAATGGTGCCCTTACATTATATTTTGGCTCAATAAAATACCGCTCTGTATTTATCTAAATGACGTACTTAAATCAAATGTATACAGTTTCACGAATCCGTTGTCTTTGCTGTCTTCAACTTTAGATTTTTCCGTTTTATAATTAAAAACAGTAATTTTGTCAATCATTGAAAAGAATTCAAAATAAAATTGGTATTCTAAGGAACCTTTTGTTGTTAAAGAATACCTAAACCTGTTTACTAAAACATTTGAGTAAATCCCGAAAGCCCCTCGTTGGCATGTCCAATTGAAAGTTTTAGTAAAGAAGTCGCGGCCTTTCAACTTTTCGACCAATAAGAATCGCCGAAATCTGTGTGAACACGCCCACTAAAAAAGGCGCGTGCAGAGTACTACCGACTCCACTGGGCTAGCTGCTCGCGACCTTTTAGTAAAGTAAAGAGCTTGCGGCCTTTCAACTTTTCGACCAATAAAAATCGCCGGAATCTGTGTGAACACGCCCACTAAAAAGGGCGCATGCAGACTACTGCCGACTACACTGAGCTAGCTGCTCGCGACCTTCGGCACGGTATTAATAAACGCGTGTGTATAATTTGACAAACAAAATACTATAGTATTGATATGCAAATTATTTTAAATCGAAAGGGCGTTTGAATATCCATTACTCACATAGTTATACGAATAGACATTAGCCCACGTAGGAAACTCAATCGGATGCTATTAAAACAGGCGATTTACACTAAGTTACGGAATTTTATCTGCAAAATGCAAAATGAAAGACTTGTACAAAACTGTTCTCAAAGTTTTGTGCATGTTCAATTAAAGTCGTCCTCATATGACCCTACCCCAAACACACACACAAAAAGTTAGTAAAATGGACAATACACCATTTTGGATCGCCGCCGGTTTGAAGGGCTCAAAGTATAGAGAAAGGTGCTTGACAAACAACCTGATGAAGATTTTAGCTCTGTGAACATTTTTCAACGTATGGTCATAATTATTTCCATTGTATGCAGACCTATGACGTGTAGACTTGAATCATAGGAAAGTGAAGTTTTGAAGGATATGCCATAGACAAAAAAAAATCCATGTCTATGGATATGCTATGTAAAGGTCATTAACCCTGTCTTGATTTTAAATTTAATAATCATGAAGGTATAATTAATGGAGTGGTATTATTTTTATTTACTTTGGAAATATTAACTTATATGCTCTTGCGATTGCGCTCGGATAGTGATTAATTTAAGTATTCGAGTACAAGTTAGAATGTCACAACCATGGAGGAATAACACAACAATTACGCGCGCTGTGTATGCAGAATGTAGCTGGCGTTCATTGCTAGGAAACCACTTGTCAAACCATCAACACTTTCCCACGTACTATATAGTTACGTACACTGTGTACGTCGTCCAAGATGGCTGCTTTGTAATGTAGGGATCGCTTGCAAAACAAGTGCAGTTTGGGGCCTGATTTCGTAGGACAGCGAAGGATTTTTACAGCATTGAAGACGGTTGCGTTACTCTAGAGGCGAAGCATGCCCGAGGAAAGCCTCAAAGTTGCCGTTCGCGTGCGGCCTTTTATATCCTTTTATTGTTTACGTATTGTTTACGTAAGGCACCGTGGGAAGTAGGCCTTGGGCGCGCGGTGGGTAAAGGAAGCAAGTGGATAATGATGTGTTGAGATGCTGATGGGATGATGATGTGATTTTACAAGAGTATTTTCTTTTCTGAAGACATTTTGAAGGAAAACTGTATACGAATAAATTTATGATTGTTTTGCAATAATAGCAGGCCTATAAATTATACATTTTTAAAAATATTTTTTATCATTGCGCGCTCCAGTTTAGTTATAAATTTAATACAGACGTTTTCCTAGTTCCGGATCGCAAAAACAATTCAGGCTGTTTTCGGCAAGTCTAATCCTCGAAATTCAAATGAAATAGGTTTAGTAGTTTACCTTAAGTAATGGAGAATCTACAGTTTTTGTTTCGATATTTACGCTCTTCTTAATTTGAAAATACGACGTCAAATATACCGACATCACTTTTAATAGTTGCGGATCGGTTTAACCAATTCCGGATCGGGTGAAAAACTGCTTCGTACATGAACAATAATCACGCTAGAACCAGAACCAACCCGAATCAAGCCTGTATTTCTGATAAAGTATTCAATAGTTTATATAAATACAGTTTAAAATACATTTCAAATACTTCCACTTCCAATAAAGTTCAAAAAGAAGACTTGCAAGGAAATGTTTTGAAATGTTTTGTCCGTGTAGCGTGCGCGACCGGTACGTGTGTGGCGCGGCAACGAGCATAAACTTTGACCATCATATTGCGCGCGTGTCGTTGATGCATGTATTTTACGCGCGATCCGGAACTAGGAAAAGATATACGTTCAGTCTTTGGCAGATTTTTTAATACTGGAGACTTTTAGACTTATTTTTACTCAACAAATAATCGATGCATGAGTTTTATACAACTATAGACTACAAAAAGGCATAAATGAAATCAGACGTTTTGAGTGACATGTCGCAGAATATTTTGTTCGTGGTTTTGCGGCTCCCGTCATGATTTCTACAAACCGTCCAAACATGTCAAAGTACGAGTCGAAAATCTAGCCAAAATTCCTTTTCTGGATATTTTATTGAAAAGATATTTGTGTATCAAGAAGCTTGTATGTTTCTTTTCAAAATGCACTTAATCTAAAAAAATAGTATTGGAGACCAAGCCATAAGAGGTAGGTTTTTATTTGAAGCGATCCAGAACTAGGACAAATCCGGAACTAGGAAAACAACTGTACAGTCTCGACCCTCCGTAATCTGCGCACCTAACGCTCATGCATGCGCGCGTGTTGCAAACGTAAATTAAATGTGAATGCGTAGAATTTAGGACCGCGTGGATTTAGAGGGTCCGACGATACTAGCAGGACGATCCTAAAATTGAAATTTAATTGATTTATTACTTGCCGTTGGCAAATTTTTTTTTTTTTTTCGTAGGATGTCTTATTAGAAAGCTTATAACAAATACAATGCAAACAAATTATCACAAAAAGTTTCAATTTGAAAATTGATTTTTCAGAGTGCAACCCCCTAAAGGCACGGGCACACCAACTTAAATATATAAATTACATGATTAGTTTGGGGCCCAACACTATAGTAGGCCCTAGTATATGTACAACTTTGTAATTAAGTTTTGACGTCCATTTCATGCAAATTTGATAGATCACTAACTTAAAGGAGCAAGTGTCCTGAAATCCCCGAAAATTTCATGTTTTATATTGTTTACTTATCCTATTTCAAACATACGGTTGAAATGAAACCAATCTAATGTCTCACCGTTCCGAGAAAAGAAAGAAAAAAAAAAGTGGGTTTTTTTCGGACACGACGCGTGTACATGTACGTTTATCCTGTTGTTTTCATTCAATGTTCGATGTACATGTTGTCCATAAATTACACACAGCACCAATACACAACAATTTAATTTTATTAAGAAAATTCACGATCGCCGGATGGTGATTGCGAAGAAAAAAAAACCAAACAAGAACAACTGCCCGATGCATCCATGATTGTAAAACTTTGGACAGGTCAGTTAATTAAACGATATTCACTATAAAATACACCCCTAAAAAAATTAAAGCAATTACCAATGGTGTATCCTACATTTCAATGTCAAAACACATTTGTAAGATAAACCTTAACAATTCACACAACTCCCGCGAGAAAGCCCGCGGTGCCCAGCTCATAATTGGAATGAATGCCGGCACCACGACCATCCAGAATCCAGACGTCATCAACGAAGAACCCAAGGAGTTCAACTTCGATTACAGCTACTGGTCACATGACGGCTTCGAGGAACAAGACCAGCTATTGGTCGCGGTGTCGCCCAAATATGACGACCAGGTGCAACTTACTTCTCCAAGTTTCTAGTTTCCGGGGTCATTCAGTCAGTAATCGAGTCAGGCACGAGTCCACCCTGAGTTCATCACAAATTCACAAGTCATTCACAAGTCAATTATCACAAGTCATTCACAAGTCAATCACCACGAGTCCATTGCGAGTCCATTGCGAGTCAATTGCGAGTCAATTGCGAGTCAATTGCGAGTCAATTGCGAGTCAATCGCGAGTCAATCCCGAGTCAATCCCGAGTCAATCCCGAGTCAATCCCGAGTCAATCCCGAGTCAATCCCGGGTCAATCCGAGTCAATCCCGAGTCAATCCCGAGTCAATCCCGAGTCAATCCCGAGTCAATCCCGAGTCAATCCCGAGTCAATCCCGAGTCAATCCCGAGTCAATCCCGAGTCAATCCCGAGTCAATCCCGAGTCAATCCCGAGTCAATCCCGAGTCAATCCCGAGTCAATCCCGAGTCAATCCCGAGTCAATCCCGAGTCAATCCCGAGTCAATCCCGAGTCAATCCCGAGTCAATCCCGAGTCAATCCCGAGTCAATCCCGAGTCAATCCCGAGTCAATCCCGAGTCAATCCCGAGTCAATCCCGAGTCAATCCCGAGTCAATCCCGAGTCAATCCCGAGTCAATCCCAAGTCAACTCCAAGTCAACTCAAGTTTAGAAGCTATTTAAATGAACTTTCACAAAAGCATTCCTTTGTTATTCTTCCTCTTGATGTTTCTGAACTGACTTGTGAATTGACTTGTGAATGACTTGATTACAGCTCTGCTGGTTTCTGCATAAGAATTAAGGAAATTGTCCCCAAGGACAGTAGCAGAAGAATGTTCCTAAACTGTCACTGGTGCTCATCTGTTTAGAGCTAAATGTTTAAAAACGTCTTCTATTTTTTCGTAGTAAAATACATTTGTATACAACATTTGCAAAAACA
Organism: Crossaster papposus; assembly: GCA_037893245.1. NCBI lineage: Eukaryota > Metazoa > Echinodermata > Asteroidea > Velatida > Solasteridae > Crossaster > Crossaster papposus. The sequence continues at coordinate 669,332 of JBAIAA010000564.1, read as the reverse complement.
AAACATCCAAAAAAAAATACTAAAATATTATCAAGCACCTTACTTACTTGAATGTAACAGGCATGTGAAATTTCCTCTATTGTGGTTTGGATTTTGTTCTTTTTTTTCATTGGAACTTTAATACTCGCATGCCTATTGTTAGTGGTAATAGTCTTGAGCAACCTGTGAAATCATCAAGGCACCCTGGTGTGCTGTCATTTTCAAGAAAAGACCGGGAATCAGTTTCCATCAATGGTCGGCCAACCATTGATGGAAAAACCGGACTATTATGAGACCTGTCATTACAAAATGAGCGTAAAGTCGGCAAAATCTAAAACTGAGATATGGGTATTACTAAATTCTGTGGAAACAGAGCTTTCCAATGGTATATGTTTCTTTTCAAAATGCACTTAATCTAAAAAAATAGTATTGGAGACCAAGCCATAAGAGGTAGGTTTTTATTTGAAGCGATCCAGAACTAGGACAAATCCGGAACTAGGAAAACAACTGTACAGTCTCGACCCTCCGTAATCTGCGCACCTAACGCTCATGCATGCGCGCGTGTTGCAAACGTAAATTAAATGTGAATGCGTAGAATTTAGGACCGCGTGGATTTAGAGGGTCCGACGATACTAGCAGGACGATCCTAAAATTGAAATTTAATTGATTTATTACTTGCCGTTGGCAAATTTTTTTTTTTTTTTCGTAGGATGTCTTATTAGAAAGCTTATAACAAATACAATGCAAACAAATTATCACAAAAAGTTTCAATTTGAAAATTGATTTTTCAGAGTGCAACCCCCTAAAGGCACGGGCACACCAACTTAAATATATAAATTACATGATTAGTTTGGGGCCCAACACTATAGTAGGCCCTAGTATATGTACAACTTTGTAATTAAGTTTTGACGTCCATTTCATGCAAATTTGATAGATCACTAACTTAAAGGAGCAAGTGTCCTGAAATCCCCGAAAATTTCATGTTTTATATTGTTTACTTATCCTATTTCAAACATACGGTTGAAATGAAACCAATCTAATGTCTCACCGTTCCGAGAAAAGAAAGAAAAAAAAAAGTGGGTTTTTTTCGGACACGACGCGTGTACATGTACGTTTATCCTGTTGTTTTCATTCAATGTTCGATGTACATGTTGTCCATAAATTACACACAGCACCAATACACAACAATTTAATTTTATTAAGAAAATTCACGATCGCCGGATGGTGATTGCGAAGAAAAAAAAACCAAACAAGAACAACTGCCCGATGCATCCATGATTGTAAAACTTTGGACAGGTCAGTTAATTAAACGATATTCACTATAAAATACACCCCTAAAAAAATTAAAGCAATTACCAATGGTGTATCCTACATTTCAATGTCAAAACACATTTGTAAGATAAACCTTAACAATTCACACAACTCCCGCGAGAAAGCCCGCGGTGCCCAGCTCATAATTGGAATGAATGCCGGCACCACGACCATCCAGAATCCAGACGTCATCAACGAAGAACCCAAGGAGTTCAACTTCGATTACAGCTACTGGTCACATGACGGCTTCGAGGAACAAGACCAGCTATTGGTCGCGGTGTCGCCCAAATATGACGACCAGGTGCAACTTACTTCTCCAAGTTTCTAGTTTCCGGGGTCATTCAGTCAGTAATCGAGTCAGGCACGAGTCCACCCTGAGTTCATCACAAATTCACAAGTCATTCACAAGTCAATTATCACAAGTCATTCACAAGTCAATCACCACGAGTCCATTGCGAGTCCATTGCGAGTCCATTGCGAGTCCATTGCGAGTCAATTGCGAGTCAATTGCGAGTCAATCGCGAGTCAATCCCGAGTCAATCCCGAGTCAATCCCGAGTCAATCCCGAGTCAATCCCGAGTCAATCCCGGGTCAATCCGAGTCAATCCCGAGTCAATCCCGAGTCAATCCCGAGTCAATCCCGAGTCAATCCCGAGTCAATCCCGAGTCAATCCCGAGTCAATCCCGAGTCAATCCCGAGTCAATCCCGAGTCAATCCCGAGTCAATCCCGAGTCAATCCCGAGTCAATCCCGAGTCAATCCCGAGTCAATCCCGAGTCAATCCCGAGTCAATCCCGAGTCAATCCCGAGTCAATCCCGAGTCAATCCCGAGTCAATCCCGAGTCAATCCCGAGTCAATCCCGAGTCAATCCCGAGTCAATCCCGAGTCAATCCCGAGTCAATCCCGAGTCAATCCCGAGTCAATCCCGAGTCAATCCCAAGTCAACTCCAAGTCAACTCAAGTTTAGAAGCTATTTAAATGAACTTTCACAAAAGCATTCCTTTGTTATTCTTCCTCTTGATGTTTCTGAACTGACTTGTGAATTGACTTGTGAATGACTTGATTACAGCTCTGCTGGTTTCTGCATAAGAATTAAGGAAATTGTCCCCAAGGACAGTAGCAGAAGAATGTTCCTAAACTGTCACTGGTGCTCATCTGTTTAGAGCTAAATGTTTAAAAACGTCTTCTATTTTTTCGTAGTAAAATACATTTGTATACAACATTTGCAAAAACAAAACATCCAAAAAAAAATACTAAAATATTATCAAGCACCTTACTTACTTGAATGTAACAGGCATGTGAAATTTCCTCTATTGTGGTTTGGATTTTGTTCTTTTTTTTCATTGGAACTTTAATACTCGCATGCCTATTGTTAGTGGTAATAGTCTTGAGCAACCTGTGAAATCATCAAGGCACCCTGGTGTGCTGTCATTTTCAAGAAAAGACCGGGAATCAGTTTCCATCAATGGTCGGCCAACCATTGATGGAAAAACCGGACTATTATGAGACCTGTCATTACAAAATGAGCGTAAAGTCGGCAAAATCTAAAACTGAGATATGGGTATTACTAAATTCTGTGGAAACAGAGCTTTCCAATGGTATATAACACTTGGAGGTTTGATACTCAATATTTTTTTTAATTTTTATTTTTTTGTCTGGAGTCTTAATACAGAGATTATGAGAAAACGGGCATTTCTTGCGAGAAATTGTGTGAACGCGAAAAGAAAGGCATATTCAAAATTGTCTCAAAAACTATTTTGTTTTTATCTGATCGTCCTGAAAAATTGGGAATTGATTGTTGGGGATTTAGTCTTTAAAAAAACCATATATTCTCAAAATCGACCACCTCTTCAAATTTTGACTTTGACTGGCCGTACTGGGAAATCACTCCATGCGACTTTACGCTCATTTTGTGATGACAGGTCACATATGGACTGGCAATGAGGTCACTAGTGCACGTCTATGTGCCCTGAGGGACTGTGAGTGACTAGAAGAGAGGGTCCTATTTCCCCGAGGCTGAAAGCCGAGGGAAATGGGATCAGTTTAACAGTTCTGTTTAACAGTTAGGCATACAAAAAAAAATGTTATGTTGGCGTAACCCGACCGACCCTAAAAATACGGCCGACCCTGGATATTTGTTTTTTCAAGGGACGAAATTTAATGATTAAAATCTATATAAATCTAGTTATAAATACGTTTGAAACCATTTCTGACCGTTTCTCATTGTTGTGTGTCTGGATTGTGTATATATTGAACCTGGACACGCTATCGTGTATCACTACCGGCTGAAACAATTAGAAAACATATCATTTTCATTGCTGGGAGGAAAAAAAAAAAAAAAAAAAAAAAAAAAATCCCGATCTACCTACCCTATTTTTTGGGGCCCGTTACGCAAACATAACATTTTTTTTTTTATGCCTTGGCAGAAAAGTTGTACTATAGCAGAAAATCTGCTAACCTTTAGCACTATTTCACGGTGTTTTGTGCAAACGTTTGCACGCGCAAAGATATTTCTATTGTGACTTCACTGATTTAAGCATATTTTCCCGCTACGTTAAGCGTGCCTTTTTTTTCTTAGTTAGTAATTTTCAAGGTTCGACAGCACAAAATGTTTAACAAGTTAGTGTAACAATATTTTCTATAACATACTTATACCGTAATCCATCCTTTTTTTTGGTATTAAAACAAAAGCAAAAATTGTATACAGCCTTTTAACCGAAGTTGATTCAAATTCATCAAAAACTTGAATGTTTCCTAAAATGTTCCTTATATCAGAAATGTTGTATTAAAAGTAGGATACACCATTTGCACATATCGAAAATATTTACTACCAAATTATTAAGAAATATCTTACTCATTTAAAAGTAAATAATGATTCTAGGCATCTAGCAAAATAATTGCGCTAGATATCCTCTAATTATTCAGAAAAATTTAATTTTATAAAGACAAATTCGCGATAACTGCTCGACGCCAATGGAAAACAATCTCCGTTTTTCGGGCTTTTCTCGGCATCCATGATTGTAAAACTTCGTTAAGGTCAGTTAAACGATATTTACTATAAGATACAACCCCCAAAATCTACCCATTCATGATAATTCAAGCAATTACCAATAGTGTATTCTACCTTTAAGACAAGCTTATGTTCATTTGGATTTGAAAGCAGGATTTGTATAGAAGAGAGTCAATTTATTGTTTTTATTTTTTAGAAAAAAGTGTTTGACGATCTTGGAGTGGGTGTGTTACAGAATGCGTGGGATGGCTACAATTCATGCCTCTTTGCCTATGGGCAAACTGGATCAGGAAAATCCTTCTCCGTCTTTGGCTACGGACCAAATAGAGGCAAGTTTAATCCGTTTTCAGCTACAAACCAAGAGCAGTACCCCCCCCCCTCCTGCAAAAAGTGTTAAAAATATAGAGAAAGGTGCTTGACAAACAACCTGATGAAGTTTTTAGCTCTGTAAATGCTGCATATTCCGAGAAAAAAACATTCTAAGATTTTGATTTCAATTGAATTATTGCCGAGGGACAATTTGAATTGCGACCACAACCTGCATTAAGGGTGCGTTCTCAGCCAACAAATTGCAGCTATTCGCGTATCACGCACTGAACAGACCAAAAGTAGCGCCAATGTGTGCACCGCACATCGTTCGAACACTTGCGCGCACTATTTGCGGAGATATTCAAAAAGTGCGTCTCTGACATGCGCATATTTGGGAACGGCATTCTTTTGTTATTTTCTTCAAAATGACAGCATGCCAGAGGGAATAATTTCACAGGGAGTTTAGAATCAATAGTATCTTTACAATAAGTAAGTTTTTTAACAGTATTTTGGTTGGTTACTTTTTAGATAACTGCAAATGGTATTACCCCTTTAAACAGATTCACTAAATCCATCCAAAATGTCTGCATTCTTTTTTTTATGGATCCAAAGAAACCTTGTTCTGGTCCTGTCTGGTCCTGTCCCGTCTCGACTATGCGAACTCTCTTTTGCTAGGCGCTCGTGAAAAAGATCTCAAACGGTTACAGCGCCTACAAAACAAGGCTGCTCGGCTGGTTTTCGCATGCGGCCGGGACCAGCCTTCTGAGGGCCTGCTGGCAGAGCTACATTGGCTCCCTGTTAAACAGAGGATAACCTTCAAAATCGTCACCCATGTGTACAAAATTCTCAACACTCAAGCTCCATCATATCTGGTTGACCTATTACATTCATATCATTCAATTATTCCTGATGCCTACAGACACCGACTCCGCTCATCAGCTGATCAGACCCGGCTTTCTGTCCCTAGAAGTAGGAAGAAAGCCGGAGATAGTTCTTTCGCTGTGGTCGCTCCTCGCCTGTGGAATGAGCTCCTACCTGTCTGAGAGAGGCGGTCTCGCTGCCTGTATTCAAACGTCTCCTTAAGACATTCTTGTTCCAAGTCCAATTGTAATCGTATTGTGTCTATTTCTCTTTTTGTTAATTTGTGTGGTTGTGTGTTAAGTGCTTTGTTCTTCGTAAGGCGCTATATAAATGCTTTGTATTATTATTATTATTGTTCGTACCTCATAAACTTCTGTCTTTCTCCATCAGGAGTCATTCCCATCTTCTGCGACCAGCTCTTCGTCGAGGTCGGCAACAAGCGAGAGTCTGGTACCAAGACTGAGTTTGAGGTGACCTTCAGCATGCTGGAGATCTACAACGAGCAGGTGCGCGACCTGCTAAACCCTGCCTCCAGCAAAAAGGGTGGGCTCAGGGTCAGGGAACACCCCAAAAAGGGATTTTATGGTAAGTTCCGAATACACCGTATTCAGTGGCAAGGATTGAGCAAGATTTTGTTGTCTGTATTTTTGTATAATAAGTTTGTGTAGAGCAAACTCAAAATCAAATCGAGTCAAATTTTATTTAAAGGTAGGATACACCATTTGTAGATATCAAAAATTTGTACTACCGAATTATTAAGAAATATCTTTGATATTATAATATTATTTGAAAGTAAATAATGATTGTAGCTGTGGCCTGCAAAATGCTGCTGTCCGCTGTGCTACTCCGTAGCACATGACGTGTTTCACAGCTGCACGCTTGAGTCAATTGTGCAGTGCAGCTGCTGGACAAAGGCTGCTGTGCAGTCATGCGTATAATCCGGAATGCAGTGAGGAATTATGTACCGGCATCAAGTGGTTAAAGTTGACTACCAGCGTTCTTCCCTTTATTACAAGTGGAAATATTTGTTTCCCCCCCCCCCCACACAAATGTGTCAGAGTTGTTTAAATGTCCCCCCCACTTAATTTCTCCTCCTTTTTTAAAATTTCGAACCACATCAAATGCATTCATGCCTTATTCCCAATTATATATTCCTCTCAACTCTTATAATCTCTCAGAATGGAAGAACTGAACCCAAGTTTTTTCGCCAAATCTAAATCTAAAATTAAAAATAACAAAATAAAATATGACCAACTACTAAATTTGTTACATTCTGCTAAAGTACGTTCTGCTGAAGTACGCACTTTCACACTCATGCCAGGGTTTTGATATATCTACATGTATCCGACCCTCTGTAAACAACACCGATTGTGTTAAATCTACCTTGTTTTTTGAACATTCTAGTTGAGCAACTGCGTAACGTGCCAGTGCAGAGCTACCAACAGATAGAGGATCGCATGGACGAAGGCACGCGTAACCGCTCCGTGGCCGCAACGCAGATGAACGCGACCAGCAGTCGCGCTCACACCATCGTGGGGATCACCTTCACCCAGAAGTCCGTCAACGACGCCGGGCAGGAGATGGCAAAGGTCGCCGTGGTGAATCTGGTTGACCTGGCCGGCAGGTTGGTGATGCAATAAGTCAATTGATTTTGAAGACCATCACAAATTAAATCACACATCCCTCTACAAGGGGGTTTTAGCAGGGCTCCCTGCTAACATTTCGTGTTTTTATTCCCTTGAATTGTTTTCCATTATATCCACATAACAATTTATATAAACTAAAAGACGTTTACTGGCCTCTGTGGACTCCCGTTCGTTTAAAAATACCCAAAACATGTAGATTTTTTCTGGTATTAAAGGTCTCCCTGTATTGCAGTAATCCTAACTATTAAAAACTGCTCATACTTGGTGCATTCACGGCACATATTCGTTAAGGGTGTGTAGCGCAGTATGGCCAGAGGCCGATTTCAACGATACTAAGATCAATCTTAGGAAGAGTAATTACTCCTCCTAGCAATAGATCCAATACAAGTTAGGATGAGTTAGTCTTCCTAAGATTGATCTTATAGTTTTTCCTGAAATCAGCCCCAGGTGATCTGTGTGCCCAGTAGCACACCATTTCAGGGAAACACGCTACGCTGAATCACTGAAAGTAAGAGTGGTAAGTTCTCGAAATAAAAATAACAGAAAATGTACACAAACAAAAAACAATTTCTGTGAATTAACTCGCAGAAATCCCGACCTATATTTGCTTTCTATTTTTAGGATGTCAAATTTGACCAGAACGTCCATAATGTGACCTGTTATAATGAAACCTGGACAAAGTCGCACAATGTGTTTAATTACAACGTACTGTCGAGTCATTTCAAACTGGATTTTACAATTTGGATGTTTTGGTTTTTTTCTGAATCACAAACTAATAATCTACAATTCGCCAAAGTGTGTTTTGTTGTCGATTTTGTGAAACTATTGTGTTTTTCTAAATGCTTTTCTAAACTTCAAAGCTGTTATCTCATAATTAAGTTATCACTACCCCCCCCCCCCCCCCCCCCCCCAGGGGAGATAGGGTGGTGGTAAATATGTAAATGATACATCATTTTAAAGCTGAGACCCTACAGAATTTGAAAAAAGCAAAATCTAAAAAACAAAAATTGTCAACTTTGTCCGGGTTTCGTTGGAGCAGGTCACACATTCTCTACTCTTTCTGGTTTTTTTCTTCAGTGAGCGTGCAGAATCGACGGGGGCCACTGGTGACCGGCTGAAGGAAGGAGCTGCCATCAACCTATCACTTTCCTCGCTGGGTAACGTCATCTCGGCATTGGCTGATAAGGCAAAGGGCAAAAAGGTCAAAGGTTAGTGGTTTCTCTCTGTAGTATTATTGTTTTCATTGAGGAATCTGCTTGATAATTTGAAATATGTTTTAATCGTAAATTATCAAGTGAAACCTTGTGAGCGCAAAGCCATGCCTAAAGCTCGTGGCGCTGCCGGTACTGTACAATATCCAACTTGTACCATACACACACACCCGGAACCATAGAGTTGAAAGGGAGATACAACAACGCATTTCATTGGCTCTTTTATGTGGACACAACAATTGGTAATGTGAATGAACAAATGATCGTCACTGTACGAAGAATATTCTTGTGCGTGATTCAGCATCCGTGTGTTACAATGTGTTTAGCTGAAAACGTAAAGCTCCAACGTCTACATCACGATCATTGCAAAAAACATAATTCACCGGAAATGAGAGAGATGATAGACGATCGATAAAGGAATTAAAACAATACCTTGCGGTGGGAATGGGTGAAATCAAAATCTGGAGCCTTTGTGGAGACGAAATTCGTCCGGAAAATGAAAAAGCGGGCCTGGATAAAGTACTATCTGGCTGTGGTACAATGCAAAAAAACTATGCGTCGTGGGGGAAGTTAATGACACGGGTGACATTTATAATCAAAACTTGTTGCACTTTTTGTTCAGATTTTGTTCTCTTTCCCCGCAAATTTCTCAAAATAAAAATAAAAACATTTTACCATAGTAAACATCAAGCACTTTGCAATGCTGTTTGATATCATTATCACATAGACTTTGCAGTGCCCGCAACTGCGTGCTGCACACGTATTTTTCGCGCTGCTCACTTCGATATATGGAATTATCCCTGCACTAACTCTTTTTGGCACTTGTGTTTCCTTTCCCTATAAATGTAGTTCCATTCCGCGACTCTGTTCTGACCAAACTCCTGAAGAATGCCCTGGGCGGTAACAGCAAGACCATCATGATTGCCGCCCTTAGTCCGGCTGACATCAACTACGAAGAGACTCTCTCAACACTCAGATATGGTGAGCCACAGGGTCATTTGTGACTAGGGCTTTATTCTCCAGCCATCGACTTGTGCAGTGTTTACATGTATAGCTGTAGCTGTATATCTTCGTGTGCCCGGAAAAAGGTCGTTAGGGCTAAAAATGGGTCAAAAGGTCAAATTCGTATTTTTCGGGTAACCGATAGAGAATCAAAACATCTTTCATTTGGAATACATTTCGTCTCCAGGGATTACGTCATTATGACGTAATTAATTAAATAAAAAGGACGGAAGGCGTTTTGCAATTTTGTGTACCTGGCATAAGGACGTTAGCGTATAATATCAATGGAACAAAACTTGCTACAAGTGCGTTCACCTCTCCACATATCAGTGGACGTTAACACGCTTGCAGTAAGGTTTGTTCCCGGTAAAAGGTCGTAAGGATTGTTACCCGGCATAAGGACGTTAGCGGGTAATACCAATGGAACAAAACACTTGAAGTGTGTTCACCTCCACACATCAGTTGGACATTAACACACTTGTAGCGATAATAGTTCCCGGCATAAGGTCGTTAGCATAAATATGTAAATAACCTCATAATTAAGTGATATTTTGAAATAAAATTAAGTACCAGTTTTATATAAAAAATACACGGTTCTATTCGAACTATTCACAAGATTTACAAGTCGAAATTTCAGCCTGATGTAGGGTTTAATTTAGAAATGGCAGCACAAAACCTTTAAACTCGATTATCTCAAAAAGTGATTTGTTGCGTGCCTGGGCTGCTAAACGTCCTTTTCCTTGGCACACGACGATATATGCGTGACATTTTGGTGATGACATTTCACAAAAGTTTTATATAGTCAGGCTGACATTAAATTGATTGTAAATGTTTGGTAATTGGAACCCGCTGTTTGTTTCAATCCTAAATAGTTATAGATACATACCATAAAACTAACCTGTAACAATTTAATTTCAAAAGGTGCTAGCGATTTTGAGATATTGCCGAAAATCTGGAGCGGTTATGTCCACGCAGGAAGAATAATCTGCATTGGCATGCACACTCTGAGAAACGTCACTGCAGTAACGCTTCTCAGATTCAAAGTTTGGGGGACAAAAAGTGATATCTTTTTCCATAACCGCAGTACTTTGAAGTGAAAAGTTTCTAAAAATGCATTATACTATCCAAAGCTGCTGTACTTTTTTATTGCCAATAATTTTGGAGTAATTACCAAACATATACGATCCCTTTAACAGAGCTAAAACTTTGTCAGGTTAGTTGTCAAACATCCTTAGCTGCTTCAAATGATAATACAAATTCACAACTGACAGATACTATGATTTTAAGGAAACATTTCTCTTCAGCCGATCGTGCCAAACAGATCAAGACGTCGGCCGTGGTCAACGAAGACCCGACGGAGAAACTGATCCGAGAGTTGAAGGAGGAGAACTTGAGACTGATGGAAGCCATCAAGAAGGGTGGCCTGGTCATGGTGGGCGAGGACGAGGACAGAAAAGAAGGCGTGACAGAGGAAGGTTAGAGTGGTGACAAATTGTCCACTTTATGATATGTGACCGGCTCTACAAAAAGGTGTATTAAGTCGCAAAAAAGGGAATTGAGTTATATACATGGTTAGAAAGCCCACAACATAAGCTTTCATTTGGTATATAATAGAGCTCCATAGCCCCCCCCCCCCCCCCCCCCCCCCCTTTTTGAGATATGCCGTGTTTACATATTGATTACTTCCTTGGAGTTCAAATTACACAACTGAGAAAACAGGCTTTGAAAAAGCCGGCTCTGTTGTACTACAACAGTACGATGCACACAAAATGGGATTTGTTTCCACTTTATTCATCAAAATCAACATTTCTTTGAATGAAACCTGAAACTGTAGGTATTAAAGATTTCATTCATGACAAAAAATTAAAATCACATTTTGATGAAATGTTTACCCTCTCAATGTTGAGCGGGCCATTACTTGATAATGCACAACGCGACTTAATACACCTTTTTGTAGAGCCGGTCACATATAAGCATGACATTTTGTATACACAACCCAATCCCGCCAGCTACGGTCAAACAAGTAAAACGCTGGTGGGCAATCAAATATTCATATAAAAAGAATTACAGACTTGGAGCACGCACAGCAACATTAATAGGCTTTAAAAAATAAATATAATAATATTAAACGTGCTTGGGTTTATTCTGAACTGTAATACATAAAGCCGGTGTAAAAGTATTTTATTTCATTTTTTTTTTTTTTGTGGGAAAAAAGTTAAACAAAATTGAATTTCGAGGAAAAAAGTAGGAGCGAGATGAAGAATATATACTTGGAATGCCTGTACTAAAGAACTGTAACATACACTGGATGTCACCTTGGTTCTGTTAGAGCGAGCAGCCATTCGTAAGGAGTTAGAGGAGGAGATGCAGGCTCGTCTAGAAGCTACCGAGAGGGAGCTTGGCTACATCAAGCAAAGCTGGCAAGACAAGCTCAAGGAGACAGAGGTATTGGGTGTTGGGGGGGGGGGGGGGGGAGAGGTGGTCTGTGGTCCATGCATACATACCAGGGCAGATACGGTTGTAGTGTGCTAGGCGGACCATCAGATTACAGACTGTTTGAAGCCCGCCCTGGTAAGCCAATCCCTTTTACCCGGCCTACTCGGTATTCAGCCAGATAACTTGAAACTTGAACAAACGGCGTTTAAGTTGCTATTGTTACTATTAATTCTTTCTGATAATGAAACCCAATGATCCCTCAAAAACTTGAGAGCCTGAAGAAACCTGTAGGGAGAAGACAATGAGAAGGTACAGTTTTAGAGGTGAGAGAAAAAACCCAGAAGAATATCGTTGGGAAAACTCACGGAATCGGGCAGGGACTGAAAACCCAATCCACATATTGGCCCAGGCAAGATTTTAATCCGGGTCACAGCGGTGGAAGGCGAGTAAAAAAACCGCTACGCCAACCTGACACTCTGACTTGTTAGAGGATTATTGGGCCAGGTGGCTGAAATACTGTTGAGCCGGAGGTGAAGATATACTTCTTTATTTGCACCTACTGTTTGCCTACTGCTCGATTATCGCCTTACAGATTGGTTCCTTTGTGGTGAGCCAAAGTGTAATAAGAAGTGAGCATGGTTGAGTTAATCCAGCCCGATTGGTTCAGTCCAAAGTCCCAATCTCTTTGACTTACTGGGCAGGCTAACAGTCGGGGAAGGGATTGGTAGTTGATTGTTCGCCTTAAATCAGCCTTTTCACTATGAACCAGGAATGTCTGAAACGCTTTTGTTAGTGTCAAAATGTCTGAAACCTGAACAATTTGCAGACATTTAATGTCTAAAACGAAAGTTTCAGACATTTCAGCAAGTAGAGATTACAAAAGACATTTCCAATGGCTGAAATGTAAGCTTCCTAATTGCCTTTTACATTTCAGACATTTCCAAACCTACAATTTTTGTAACATAATCAGGTTATAACGTTTCAGAGCATTGGCTCAGCCTTGGCCTCGAAATGACTGAAATATCTTGCAGACATTTTGAGGTTTGGAAATGTCTGAAACGTAGTTGGTGATTGGGAAGCTTATGCTTGGAAATGTCTGAATCGTAACAATGATCTCGACTTGCATTTCAGACATTTAATGTCTGAATCGTAAGCCTATTGTTCACATTTCAGACATTTTGACACTAACAAAAGCGTTTCAGACATTCCTGGTTCATAGTGTTTGTGCCAGCAGGGTTTATAGAACTACCAATGTTGATACAGTCTTAGGAATGATTACGATACAAATTAAATGGCCAAAACATATATTGAATTTGGAGTTTGATTTGACGTGAAGGGTGCGGATGATGGGGAGCGGGCCAAGAAAGAAGCCAAGAAGACCACGCCCCATCTCTACAACCTTAACCAGGACACCCAGCTCAATGGGATGATTGTCTTCCTTCTGAGTCCTGGCAGCTACAAGGTGGGCAACAACAAGGCTGAGACACCGCCGCAAATTGTGCTGAATGGACTTAGGTAAGGCTATGGTCTGTGACGATAATATTCCTCTCATTACACTCTGCATCTGAACCACTCAATATTTGTTTTATATAAGTCCTTTAAATCAATTTCTGAAGCAGACGCGAACATTGGCTTCTTGTGCCAATTTCATGGAGCTGCTAAAGAGCACAAACATTTGCTTAGCACAAAAAGAATCGTCTGCTTTTTTATTTTAAGCAAAAACCAGCTGAATACCAGTCACATATAATATACATCACCTCAAAATTTGTTTTGTAATTCTGTTTTGCCAAGGAAGCATTTTCATTTATTTGCATAAAAATTTTCAAAAGTGCGTCGCTTACACACATATTTGGAAACGGCATTTTTATATTTTTTCTTTAAAGGTAGGATACACAATTTGCAGATATTTAAAACTACTTAATTATTAGGAAACATCTTACTTATTTGAAAGTAAATAATGATTCTAGGCATCCAGCAAAATGATTGCGCTAGATATCCTGTAATTGTTCTGAAAAATTAAATTATATACAAAAAATCACCATCGCCGGGCGGCAATCGCGAAAAAATAACAAGAACAACTGCTCGAGGCCGGTTGAAAACGAGTGCTGTTTTTCTTGCTTTTTTTTCTTCGCCATACATGATTGTAAAACTTTGGACAGGTCAGTTAAACGATATTTACTATACAACCCCCCAAATCCATCCATTCCTGATCATTTAAAAAGACAGCATGCCAGACAGAATAATTTCACACGGAATCATTTTAGAATCATTAATATCTTTACATTAAGATTTTCAAATGTGTTTGGTTGCTTTTTGGATAGCTGCAAACGGTATATTACCCCTTTTTGTTGAATTGGTAGCAGAGGACTTGTGACAGACTGGACTAGATAGCTGATGTTGCCCACTGGCATCTCTGAATTAACTGAATAACCATTGAGGTCCTCATCATGTTATATCCATCTGCAGTATTCAGAAAGAACATGGCATGATTCTGAATGACAACGGCAAAGTATTCTTAGAGAAGGCCGGCTCCGACGCTAAAATCCTCATCAACGGAGACCCGCTTGTAGGCAAGATGGAACTAGATCACAACGACAGGTGACTAACCAGGACCTCAGTTTGTAGTTGAAAAAAATCACCAAATTGGGTCAACAATGTAAAGTTTTAAATTGTCAGGTCCTTGTCGCTAGGTGGGTTCTCAAGATCTAAGATGGCGATTTGCACGGCTGGCGGTAGAAAAAACCTGATTGCTATTGCAAGAAAGCAAGATTTGATTCTTTGTACAAATATTCTTCAATATTCTTTTAGAATATAGTGTGATCGACTAACTTTGTATGGACATTTTTAGGAAACTTATCTTGCAAATAGCCGTCTGCTTAATAAAATCAAAGTAGTCAATATTCATTTCATGTTTTCGTATTTGTCGCACGAGAGTGGTTCTGGTTACTTTTACATGACGCTGGATCATAAAATCTTGTGTATGAAACAAACAAGCCCATACACTATTAAAAGCTGTGGACTTGACTAGTGGGGGGGGGGGGGGTGGTGGCCACGCCAGTGCTAAACAATAGTAAATATCATTCGCCCCCCTTTCACAAAACATTTTAACCATTTTGCGTCGGACGACGTGTATATACGCACATTTTTTTCAGAGATTCAAAACGAATGACGGATAAAAACATCGCGAGTGAGACCGAAAATATCAGGGTGTGCTTCTCACTGATATCGGCCTGAACCCGCCTCAGATTGAGTTTTGTGAAAAAGAATCCCGCGCCTGGGCTCTGTCAAAGTCATAATAAGAAATACTCATTAAAAAAAACGTGGCTGAATATTTTTAAAAAATTTTCAAAAAAAATGAGCACACCTCTAAAAAGAGGGAAATTCTTTACAATTGTTTGTTTTTTCCGACAGGATTATGTTTGGCAGCAACCATTTGTACGTGTTCCAGCACCCTCAGCTGTATAACGCCAAGCCTACCAACTATGTGGGCGTGGTCACCTACGAATCCGCCCAGGAGGAGATTGCTCAGAAAAATGGATTTGACATGACCTCCAATAACTCAAAAGGTCAGTCTGTCAAATTTAAAGCAAACAACATTTGTTTAGTGTGTTTGGATTTGACACGCGAGAGTGGTTCTGTTTTCGGTTCCGGTTCTGCGAGAGTAGTTTTCGCGCAGCGCTGGATTACATGATCTCCTCCATGAAATAAACGGGCCCTATATTAACTCAAAAGGTCAGTCTTGCAAGTTTCTTAAAGAACATAGCGTGCTGTACCAGCTGCTAATCAGGGGCCAATTTCACGGAGCTGCTAAGCACAAAAATTTGCTTTGCACAAAAAAGTCTTGCTCATTAAAAACAGGTTATCAGCAAAAATTCTACGTGTTTTTCATGCTAAGCAAAAAACCAGCTGATTATCAATCAAAAACAATAAAAAAACGTGAATTTGGTCTGTGACCTTGTTTTTACCAAGGACAAATTTTCATGCTAAGCAAATTTGTGTGCTTAGCAGCTCCGTAAAATTGGCCCCAGATTTTAACCAGCCAGCTGACCCCGGCTAGCTCGGT
The DNA here is from genome assembly GCA_037893245.1 of Crossaster papposus. Classification (NCBI taxonomy): domain Eukaryota; kingdom Metazoa; phylum Echinodermata; class Asteroidea; order Velatida; family Solasteridae; genus Crossaster; species Crossaster papposus. Next base: position 653,503 of record JBAIAA010000564.1, on the reverse strand, counting down.
GGTCGAATGGTAAGACATCTGCACTAGAAAGAAGGAAGTTTTAGGTTCAAGTCCCACCAGAGCCAGTGATTTGTTGTCTTTTAATTTTTTAATTTTTATTTCAAAAGAATCCCTCGGGACAACACGGAGTATAAAGTGTAAATACAGTGAAGGGCAAAAATCTAATATTGAATAGACGAGTTCAATCATTCAAAGGTCAAAGGCCAAAGGTCAGCTGTACCAAATTCTGCCTCGTCGTATTGGCCAATCACGTTGTTTTGGCACAGTTGATTTTAACCATATTGCCATTTTAACCATATTGCATCGCGGGAATCAGTTATCGAACTCGCTTATTCTTTATTTGACATGACTTTGTGGAGTGTCGTGGCCGAGTGGTTAAGAGCGTGTGTTTTCGGTTCCACAGAGCGCGAGTTCGAATCCCGGCCGTCGACACGTGTGTCCTTAAGCAAGGCAATTAAACCACTATTGCTTCGTCCTTCGGATGGGACGTAAAGCGGTTGGTCCCGTGTGTGTGTATTGTGTATATATTGAACCAGGACACGCACGTAAAAGAACCCAGTTACGCTTATCGCTAAGAGAAGGGGTTCGCCCCGGTGTTTCTGGCATTCAGTTCATCCTCCTACTCGGGTTTCTTCAGGCTTACGAGCTACAGTGCCTTGGGCGCTTTTGAGGAATCCTCGGTTTCATTGCCGAAAAGAAATAATAATAATAATAATAATAATAATATAACTCTGCAATGAGCTAGAGAAGTCTGTTGTAATAATTTGGACCTGATATTGTTTCTAATCACCTCAGAGGATCTGCTGCTCCAAGAGGATCTTGTAGAGATGATTCCCACGCTGGAGGAAGCCAACGCCATTAGTGAGGAGCTGGACCAGAAGGTCAAGTTTGAGATTGTGGTCATGTCCCCTAAAGCACGCGGCTTGGCCCATGGTCGCACAGAGGTAGGCACCAGTCTAAGCGCAGGAAACAAAGTTAACCAGCTTGCACAATAAATTATGGCACAAGAGGACTTGCGCCATTGTGTAAGGTTTCGTAAAATCAGGGGCTGTTCAAATGTGAAAGAAACATACAGTACAGGAACTAGTGGGTTGATCTCTTCATCAATAATTTTGAACAAATATGTGACCTGGCACCACGAAATGAGCGGAAAGTCGCACATTGCCAAAGCGAGTAATTTTTCAAGTAGGAGGTCGGTTTCGAGTTTTTTAAATTGTTACATACATAAAACCATTCTTTATCATATCCCAAAATTGTATAGCTCAATTGAAACTCTAAAGTGTGTTTTTTTGCGGCTGAATTGCACTGAGTGATAGTATAGTTTGCACGGTTCACAGACTTTGAACTTTGTTTTCTCAAAACAAGGGAGCATGACTTGAGCAATTTTAGTATAGCATATAGTATAAATTTGAGTATAGCAGTTATTTTGCGACTTTCCACCCATTTCGTGGTGCCAGGTCACATATAATGCTTAAATTTTACATCAACCTACGTGAAAATTCTGCAAATAAAGTATTTTTCCTAATCACTTTTGGTTCCAAGGTGTGCATGAAGATGCGAAATCTTGAGAGGGACTTGGAGTACATCTGGCCCAGGGATAAGTTTGTACGTCGCAAATACCTCATGCAGGAGATGTATCAGAATTACACTGAGGGAGAGGATTGGAAACTGCCTGATGTAAGTATCACAGCACAAGTTTGTAGAGCGACTTAAAGGTAGGATACACCATTGGTAATTACTTTGAATTATCAGGAATGGGTGGATTTTGAGGGTTTGATTTTATAGTAAATATCGTTTTAACTGACCTAGCCAAAGTGTTACCTCCATGGATGCTGAGAAAATTCAGGGAAACGGTGTTCGTTTCCAACCGGTGTCGGACTGCATGTTCTAATGCTGTTCTTGTTTTTTCCGCGATCCCCGTCAAGCATTCAGGAATTGTTTTTTACAAAATTAAATTTTTCGGAACAATTACAGAATATCTAGTGCAATCATTTTGCTGGATGCCTACAATCAATATTTACATTTTGATATCTGAAAATGGTGTATCCTACCTTTAAATAATATTCATAAATACCTGGGACAGTTTAGGCATTCCTATTAGTCGAGAGCCCGTCACGTGGCCGGTATTAAACGGACGATAAAGACATGGCTGGAAGTGTTTAATACCAGTTGGCAACAAAAGTGGCCTCTGCACAGGGACAACATTATTCCTACCTCGGCGTTGTGCGACTGGTTGCGCGTCATTCCGTACTTGGAGTGACGTCACGTTTTCGATAAATACTTATTTTAATCAAAGAAGCTAAATTGTTGCCCCGAAAGTGGGTGGGTTATGAAGCTCAGGGAAATTTGGGGTAAAGAGAATAATTATGTTTAAACCCTTTTTTAAATGAGTTGTAATTTAAATCCATACAAGATGGATTAATAAATATAATCTTCTTGGCAAAGCCTGAAAAGTTGATGTAAAAGTATCGTCTGCTTTCTCGGCGCTATTTTTGTTGTGACGTCATAATTTCTAGAGTTATTTACTTTTGTGAAGGAAGATAAATAGTTTTTCCCCCCCAAAAAGGTGAGTTTCGGAGATTAGGGAATCTGGGATGAGAAAATAGTTATTTTTAAAACCATTTTTAAATAAATTGTAATTTAAAACCATTGAAAAAAAAAGCAATAAATGCAAACCTCTTGACCAAGCCTGAAAAGTTCATGTAAAAATAGCGTACAGCTCGAAACTCTGGGAACGAGGTTGCCAATGCAGTGATGGCCATTTAGTCTGGTTCATAGTAAATAGTGAACATGGATAAGGGAAAACACACAGAATGGCGAAACACCGAAATTTACTTGCGACAATTTTCCGTGATTTTCGGGGCCTTTTGGCTGAATTTTACAAAAAAGGTATTTATGAATGGGAATAAATGTGTGTTCGGTCGGTATTAATCACTCTGTTTAATACCGCTTGGAGTCTGGGTGCTGATAATTACCCTCGCCTTCGGCTCGTGTAATTATCAGCACCCAGACTCCAAGCGGTATTAAACAGAGTGATTAAAACCTCTCGAACACACATTTATTATCTTAATAACGAATATATATATAAAGCACGTGTATCCACCAATACTGGCACTCTCGGCACTACAATTATTACACCTGCTCACTGGGCTCACAAAACATTCCAAATGCCATCTCATCTCATGGGGAGTATATGCTTGATGCTGCCATTTCGGCACCAACAAAAAGCAGCTAATAATATCAACCATTTGTAATTGCTTGAATTATCAGGAATGGGTGGATTTGGGGGGTTGCAAATATGACCTGTCCGAAGCTTTACAATCATGGATGCAAGAAAAGCTGTGATGGTTTTCAACCGACGTCGGGCAATTGTTCTTGATGTTCTTGTTTTTTCGCGATCGCTGTCCGGCGATCCCGATTTCTTTTTGTATTCCTTTATTTTTTAATTACAGGATATCTAGCGCAGAGATTTTGCTGAATGCCTACAATCATTATTTACTATCTGCAAATGGTGTATCCTACCTTTAATGTTGTATACCAATGAAAAGCGCTTGCTCTGAAAAATCCAGAAATGTAAATATCTCAATTCTAAAAAAAGTCTGACTTTGAGCTCATTTTGTGATAACAGGTCACATTTAGACCTGGACCATTGAACATTATTCCATCTATGGTCGGCAACAATTGTTGCATCATAATAACTTACACAACAGGAAACCAAGATTGCTCTGATGCTGTGAAATCACTTTTCAAACAATGGAATGCCCAAAAGAACATGTTAAAATTGGCAAGTTAATTTTTGTTTTTGTTCCAGGAGAAGAATCCTTTCACAGAGCCACCTGACCAGGAAGTCCTCATTGGAACAGTTAATGTTTACATGCAGAGTCTTGCTTATCTGGTGAGTTCCCTAAGAGTCCTCAGATCTTGAGTTCGAGTCCTCAGCGTTGAAGGTAGGATACACCATTGGTAATTGCTTGAAATATCAGGAATGGGGGATGTAAAGGTAGGATACACCATTGGTAATTGCTTGAAATATCAGGAATGGGGGATGTAAAGGTAGGATACACCATTGGTAATTGCTTGAAATATCATGAATGGGTAGATATGGAGGGTTGTATTTCATAGTAAATATTGTTTAACTGCCCTGTCCAAAGTTTTACAATCATGATTACTGAGAAAAGCAAGAAGAACTGTGTTTGTTCAACCGACGTCGGGCAGTTGTTCTTATGTTGTTCTTGTTTTTTTGTTATTATACAATTCAATTTTTCGGAACAATTACAGGATATCTAGAGCGCAATCCTTTGGCTGGATGCCTACAATCATTGTTTACTTTCAAATAAGTAAGATATGTCTTAATAATTCGGTAAATGGTGTATCCTACCTGTAAATCCGAGTCTGAATCATTCAATTCAATTCAATTCAATTTATTTATTCGTCATGCCAGCATGAAATTTTCCTTCTCGCTTTGCACATAAAAATTCAAATACCTACAATACAGAAAATTAATATAGAAACATACAGTATATACGTTAAAACATTAATGAAAACTATAATACATGTACATGTTCATGTTCTTTAAAAACACATTATCTGCTAAAATCGTTATTGAAGCGGGAAACTGCACTTGGTACAAAAGACAGGCGATGACGGTTTGTCTTGGATTTGAGTTGTCGTAATCTGCCGGACTTGTTAAAAACTAACAAAGTATCATGAGTCACGAATGTCTGAGACACAAACAAAAAATCCACATTATTCTTCAATAGTGGTGTGCATCAGAACCAGGTCATAAATTGGTTCCAGATTATGGAATTGAGTATCAACAATCAACTTGTTAAATTCCATTGTAAACTCGGCCAATAAAAAAAAGGCAACGAAAAAGATTCCATTCTGTCAATAACCACAACCTCAGTGACCACTAACAGCTTGTTATATGCTTGTTTATAAGGAATAATTAGGAATTGCTTCTTTTCCTACGCCTCTCTTTCCAATGATTTTGAAATAAATACCCAACTCTCTCAAGATTTAATTCCATGCCTCTAGTTCGTAAAAAAATGAAAATATCGTGAAAATACAACTAAGCAGCAACTTCAAATGTTAGGGTTGGGTTTCCTTGACCCATACCCACATTTTGTTTTTTAATCGAGTACATGGTTTATGTAAATGCACATAACCCTATTCCCTTATTCATGTTTAACTTGTTTGCGCCGGAGGACGCATGTACACGCAAAGTTTTCCCCAGATTCAAAACAGATGACACATAAACACGAGCAAGGCCAGAAATGTTTGTCAGCAACGAGCAAGGCCGGAAATGTAATGGGTGTGCTTCCCGGTATAATCGGCCTGAACCCGCCTCGGATCAAGTTTTGTTAACAATATTCCCGCGCCTCGGTTCGGTGATGTTAAAATAATCCCGGCGCGAACTGGTTAATGCGACTTCCTGACATCCCTCGTTTATCCAGATTGAGTCCAAGGAGCAGTTGGACATATCTGATTACCGCGGCAAGGAGTTGGGTCTATTGGACATTGAGCTGGTTCCCTGCCACAAGAATGGCCAAGAGATTAAGGAGGATGACGATCTCTTCATCGATCATCCCAATGAGCTGGTGGGAAGGGATTTGAACTTTGTCGTCAAGATCAACGGTGCATTGGGGATCCCTAGTAAATTCACTGTAAGTGCGAGTATTTGAATGTGTTTTGGGGGCTTTTTCGCAGTTTGTGAACATTTTGCTTTTTTCAAAGCCCTTTTTCTCAAAATAAGATCGCTAATAAAAAGTTTGGCAGCGAACTGTCAAATTTGGTGTGGTATATATTTGGAATTATTTGAGCTACAGAAATAATTGTGGTATCACTGGAAAGTGAAGTTGCTCTTTATTATGGTGTAACAAAAACTTTAAAATTCAAAGGTGGGGGTTATTCCTCATTATGTCATGTGTTTTTATTCAGAAAAATGGATTTCGGAAAAGCTCAAGTGGGCCCAAAAATCAACTTTATTTGAATTTTAAACTGTTATTATATTGAGCTCATTGCGACGCTGATACTTTTGCGATGAACGCAAAAATTCTGAAAGTATGCCTTAGTCCGTAAAGCCAATAGATACGTCAGCAGCTACAAACAATCCCGTAAGAAATGTGATAGTCTGCATTTGAGCATTCAATCAGCACGGCTTTCCAGTCTGACTTTATCGATCCAGGTGATCAAACACACCTTAAGATGGCTAGTTCTCAAGCTTATCAGGCAATTTGCTTAGCTGTTTTGATAAACTTAGCATGGAAGAGTAGTTGGTCTCTAGTAGGTGAAAGGTTAGAAATGATTCTGTATCTGTTATATTGACTGGTATATATCATGTATATTGACTGGTTTGTTTTTTATATTGCCTGGCCTATTCTCTATTGACTGAATAACCTTCCGCAGGGTATCCACTGCAAGTACAGCATGTTCTTGGACACAGAGATGATGGATACCAACCGTGTGGAGGGAACCAGCAGCCCAGAATTTAAACACAAAAAGGGTTTCAACTTTGACGTGGTTACATCTAATGTAAGCTTGTAGAATTAGGGAAAAAAATTGTTTTTAAACCAAGTTTTTTTCTTCTGAATTTAAAACGGATGATGGATAAACACGTCACGAACAAGACCGAAAATATCTGTCAGCAACCGGCTCAAAGTAAGCGAGGTCGGAAATATCGGGGTGTGCTACCCACAGATGCCATCCTTACTTAACCCGTCTCGGATCGAGGTTTGTGAAAAACAATCCCGTGCCTTGGTCTGGTCAATGTCAGAATAATCCTGGCGAGAACTGGTTAAAGAAAGAGGCCCCCAATGTTTAGGGGCACACCTGTTCATGGTTATCTGTGCCATCTGGGCCACAGAGCAAAATTGACGCGCAGCGCAGCACTAACCAGAACCAGATTATAGCAAATGAGTGAATCGAGCTGATGTGCCGTGTTCCTTGCTACTGCTGTGCTACACATTCATTATACCTTAGCCAAGACGGGTACCTGTGAGAGTCGAGGTCCAATTGCGCATTGATATATCGGCTGCCATGTGGCCCAGGGCCTGATGAACAGGGTAATAATTGTATAGCGCCGCGAGCGTCGTTATCGGCGGGTACGTGCCCATTATAATTGCACATTGTTTTTATTAGTGTCTGGAAACTCAAAGCGAATTCTGACATTCAAATTTGATATTCCCTCTTTCTCACAGCTGGTGCAGTATCTGCTGAATGACTACCTTGTCATCCAGGTGTTGGGGACTCAGAAAGATCCCCAGTCCAAGAACAAGGCTAAGAAGAACACTAAGGAGATAATGCTGGCTGAGGCTCTCAGTAAGGGTCGAGATGTTAACGCCACAGCTAACCAGGCAAGTGATTCTAACATGGGCCGTTCCCCCAGTACAAGAACAAGACTAAGAACATTAAGGAGATAATGCTGGCTGAGGCTCTCAGTAAGGGTTAAGATGTTAACAGAGCTGCTAACCAGGCAAGTGATTCTAGCATAGGCCCTTCCCCCAGTCTAAGAACAAGGCTAAGAAGAATACTAAGGAGATAATGCTGGCTGAGGCTCTCATCAGTAAGGGTCAAGATGTTAACAGAACTGCTAACTAGGTAAGTGATTCTAGCATGGGCCCTTCCCCCAGTCCAAGAACAAGGCTAAGAACACTAAGGAGATAATGCTGGCTGAGGCTCTCAGTAAGGGTTAAGATGTTAACAGAACTGCTAACCAGGTAAGTGATTCTAACATGGGCCCTTCCCCAGCCAAAGGAAAACACTAAAAAGATAATGCTGGCTGAGGCTCTCAGTAAGGGTTAAGATGTTAACGCCACAGCTAACCAGGTAAGTGATTCTAACATGGGCCCTTCCCCCAGTCCAAGGAAAACACTGAGGAGCTAATGCTGGCTGAGGCTCTCATCAATAAGGGTCAAGATGTTAACGCAACTGCTAACCAGGCAAGTGATTCTAACATGGGCCCTTCCCCCAGTCCAAGAGCAAGGCTAAGAAGAATACTAAGGAGATAATGCTGGCTGAGGCTCTCAGTAAGGGTCGAGATGTTAACGCCACAGCTCACCAGGTAAGTGATTCTAACAAGGGGTGTTCCCCCAGTCCAAGAAGAAGGCTAAGAAGAACACTAAGGAGATAATGCTGGCTGAGGCTCTCAGTAAGGGTCGAGATGTTAGCGCCACAGCTAACCAGGTGAGTGATTCTAACATGGGCCCTTCCACCAGTCCAAGAACGAGGCTAAGAACACTAATAGGAGATAATGCTGGCTGAGGCTCTCAGTAAGGGTCAAGATGTTAACGTCACAGCTAACCAGGTGAGTGATTCTAACATGGGCCCTTCCACCAGTCCAAGAACGAGGCTAAGAACACTAATAGGAGATAATGCTGGCTGAGGCTCTCAGTAAGGGTCAAGATGTTAACGTCACAGCTAACCAGGCAAGTGATTCTAACATGGGCCCTTCCCCCAGTACAAGAACAAGGCTAAGAACATTAAGGAGATAATGCTGGCTGAGGCTCTCAGTAAGGGTCGAGATGTTAACGCCACAGCTAACCAGGTGAGTGATTCTATAACATGGGCCCTTCTCCAGTCCAAGAACCAGGCTAAGAACACTAATAAGATAATGCTGGCTGAGGCTCTCATCAGTAAGGGTCGAGATGCCAATGCCACAACTCACCAGGTAAGTGATTCTAACATGGTGTGTTATCCCAGTTCAAGAACAAGGCTACGAAGAACACTATTAAGGAGATAATGCCTGCTGAGGCTCTTAGTAAGGGACAAAATGTCATTGCCACAGCTCACCAGGTGAGTGATTCTAACATGGGGTGTTCCCCCAGTCCAAGCATTTAGCCATACTTTTTTGAATCAGGAACCAGAATCTATTTTGTTGGACCCGAGACCGAGTCACTCCTAGTATTTTGGGGTTTAGCGTGACTCAAGTCTGAAATACGCTCGAGGTGATTAGTGTAAGACGACATCAGATTGTTTTTTTTTAACTCTAGCTTTCTCACTGTTGTTATTCCCCTGACCATGCACGAAACTCTGCTCTTTATTACCACGGCGCTATATTAGGTGGCTGACCCTGTCATGAAGGCCAAGTACATGTTCCAGTTTGCTGTCATGAAGAAAAGACAAGAGAGAATGGAAGCCAAAATTGTGAGTGAAACTTGACTGAACTCTTTAATCACTGTACCGCCTAAATGCACCCAAAACTACCCCAGTACTCCGAGCTGCACTTTTAGATCCATCAGTTCAGTTAATAACCAGTTCGTGCCAGAGGACATGTAAACACGCAAAGTTTTTTTCTGAGAATCAAAACGGATGACGCATAAACACGTCACGAGCAAGGCTGGAGATGTCTGTCAGCAGTGAGTAATGGGTGTAATGCTTCCTGATAACATCGGCCTAAACCCGCCTCGGATCGATTTTTGTTTAAAATAATCCCGCGCCTCGGCTTGGTGAATGTTACAATAATCCCGGTGCGAATTGGTTAACGGCGAAAGAGTGGACATTCTTTGATTCGAGTGGCCATTCGAATCGATGAATGCCCACCTTTTGTATACCCAGCAAGATATGGGACCGAGTGACTGCCCCCTTAGTCTCCCATACCTATACACTCTCTAGACTATTGTTACATAACACACTCCCATATCTGCTTCATATGACCTTTTGAGTCGTTTCTCCGACCTAAACAACGGGCATTTCACATCCATCGTCAACATTTCAAGGGAACAAAAAGTGTCCATTCGTACATACTTACTTTTATCAAGATGAGGTACAAGATGAAATAAAGGGAAGTTTACACTATTTGTATTGCTGTAATTTCCAAAAAATGAATGGGTTAGGCGGGTTTATATTTGTAGTAAACATTGTGACGTTGTTGTCACAGACATTTAAAGGTAGTATACACCATTGGTCATTGCTTGAGTAGATTTGGGGGTTGTATTTTATAGTAAATATCGTTTAACTGAGCTGTCCGAAGTTTTAGAATCCTGGATGCCGAGAAAAGCACGAAAAACAGCGGTTTTTTTCAACCGGCATCGAGCAGTTATTCTTATGTTATCTTTGTTTTTTCGCGCTCGCCGTCCGGCGATCGCGAATTTTTCATTATAAAATTCTATTTTTCGGAAGAATTACAGGATATCTAGCGCAATCATTTTGCTGGATGCCCAGAATCAACATTTTCTTTCAGATGAGTAAGATATTTCTTAATAATTCGGTAGTAAATATTTTCAATATCTGCAAATGGTGTATACTACCTTTAAAGCATAACGCTGTGCGATTATTTCCAGAGTGATTAAAGCAGAATCCTTTCTTTTTTAATCCTCCCTTTTGCCGTTTCAGGCTCAGTTTCGTCAGCTGGTCACCACAGCAGAGATGCACAACAAGGCTAGGGTTGAGACGATGGTCTTAAAGACAGTACTGAACGCTCAGAATGCAAAGGTTGCCGAGAAAGCCATCGCGCGCATCCCGAAAGACGAGGCGGCAGGAAACCTAGGTAACCAATCACATTTCTTTGGCACCAATGAATAAGCTTCTTTTGCACAGAATTTGAAATTGTTGCTATGCCTTAAAAACAATAACTCACAATAACAAGTTAGGTGCCACAATGAGTACCAAAAAAACATGATTTTAGTCCCCCAAAAATACGTTCCATCTCTCTGCCCCACCACTCAAATTAGAGATCTTGTTGTCGTCTTTAATTTGATTTCACACTTGTTGTTGTGATGCTTGTGGTTCTAAAGTTACAAATTTCAATCTTTCTAAATTGTCCACTTCATCGTGGAATTGCCCCTATCTTTTTTTTTTTAAAGGTAGGATACACCATTTGCAAATATCGAAAATATTTACTACCGAATTATTAAGAAATATCTTACTCATTTGAAAGTAAATAATGATTCTAGGCATCCCGCAAAATCATTGCGCTAGATATCCTGTAATTATTCTGAAAAATTGAATTTTAAAAAGAAAAATTTGCGATCGCCAGACGGCGATCGCGAAAAAACAAAGATAACATAAGAATAACTGCTCGACGCCGGTTAAAAACAAACGCTGTTTTTCATGCTTTTCTCGGCATCCATGATCGTAACACTTCGGACAGGTCAGTTAAACGATATTTACTATAAATACAACCCCCCAAATCTACCCATTCATGATAATTCAAGCAATTACCAATGGCGTATCCTACCTTTAACCAGTTCGCGCCGGGATTATTTTGCAAACTTTCTAAGGGGGATTTGAAATATTTCTCCATCGTTTTACGCTACTGATACTGGAGATAAACATCAGCCTGATGAGCCATATTGGCTTGAGACAGACTTAACCAGTTCGCGCCGGGATTATTTTAACATCACCGAGCCGACGCGCGGGATTATTTTTATCGAAACTCGATCCGAAGCAGGTTCAGGCCGCCAGTACCGGGAAGCACACTCACGCATTTCTGGCCTTGCTCGCTGCTGACAGACATTTCCAGCCTTGCTCGTGGCGTGTTTATGCGTCATCCGCTGTGAATCTAGGGAAAAACTTTGCATTTATATTCGTCATCCGGCGCGAACTGGTTAACTGTTTAAAAGCGTTATTAGTCAGGCGCGAGAAATTTCCTCTTTATAAAGCTGGTTTCCTCTGTTTTTGTTTTCCTCATTTTATTGTTAACAAAATTATAGGAATTGTAATCTTTTCCTCTTTTTCTGGTCTAGCTTCCTTTTTTTTTCATTGGTAGCAAATGCCCGATTATTGAAAGCAATACATTATATGATACTTGCAGGTGGGGATTGGTTCATTTCCAGCATTGTAGAGAAACAGAACTTGTTAATAACTCTTTGAATTTTCACTTGTAGGAGAGGAGACACAGAAATCTGGAGTTTGTGCTGTGATGTGAGATGTCTTCAAAGTGAGATGTCCACAATTGTTCACCCCCTTTATATTACTGTTACCAGAGGAAGGAAATTCTTTATCTTACCTTTCAGGCTATATAAAAACATGAAGTAAAATTTTCACAAAGATGTATACAAGTTTTTACTGCATTTTTATATAGAGTGCAGTATATAATTTCTATAGATGCCAAAACAAAATGCTTTAAAAGACATGCCTTTTCATTGTGCCTTTCACTCAATTCACACCCGAATGTTTTGATAAAATGTTTTACGGTAGGATTTAGGATACACCATTTGCAGATATTGAAAACAATTTACTACCAAATTATTAAGAAATATCTTACTTATTTATTTGAAAGTAAATAATGATAGCGCTAGATATCCTGTAATTGTTCCGAAAAATAGAGTTAAAAACCAAACAAAAAATCACGATCGCCGGGCGGGAAAACAACAAGAAACAACGTGAGAGCCACTGCCCGACGTCGGTTGAAAATGAACGCTGTTTTTCTTGCTTTTCTCAGCATCCATGATTGTAAAACTTTGGAGAGGTTAGTTAAACAATATTTACTATAAAAAACAACCCCCCAAATCCACCCATTCATGACAATACAAGCAATTACCAATGGTGTATCCTACCTTGAAGCACAACCCCAAAAAACACTTTCACGATTGGTAAAAGATTGTAGAATGGAACGGATGCGAAACATTTGTGAATAAGTACTGTGCAGGTAATATTAAATTGCAAAAAATGAGTTGTGTAATACATTAGTATGTGAGCTGTAAATGAAAACAATACATTTCCTGGGTATATATTTTTCTACATAAGAAGCTAAATGAGCACCCAGTTTATTCCGTCCTTTCAATTCATCAATGTGTGTTACTTCTTAAAACTTTAAATGAGTTTTATCAAACGAGGCTGAGTTTGTATTTAAATTATAATGAAAAAAATGCTTTTAAAATGTAAAAATGAGTTTTGTTATGTAAATGTATGTATTGAAGTGAACATTTCACTATTACTTTATAAATGTATATAGTACTGTTATTGATGTAAACAACTTTGGATTTGTAGTATAATTTGTATTGATGTAATTGAGCAATCTTTTGTTGTCATCCATACAGGGTTGTAATTATACAGGGTGTCCAAAAAATTACACTTTGTGTTGACATATGGTTGAGGATGCATAATTCTTTCCTAACTATGTTTTTGCTATCTTGTGGTAAAATTTGAGCAAAATCAGCAAATTAACCAGTTCGCGCCAGGATTATTTTAACATCACCGAGGTGGGTTCAGGCCGATGGTACCGGGAAGCACACCCACGCATTTCTGACTTTGCTCGCTGCTGACAGACATATCCGGCCTTGCTCGTGACGTGTGTATGCGTCGTCCGTGTGTATGCGTCGTCCGTGTGTATGCGTCGTCCGTGTTTATGCGTCGTCCGTTTTTATGCGTCGTCTGTTTTTAATCTAGGGAAACCTTTGCGTGTATACGTCCTCTGGTGCGGTGCGAACTGGTTAAATTGCAGAACTCGAAAACCCAATGTTTACTTACTAAGTATACTTTTTGAATTGCTGTTGATCCTGTGTGTTAAACAATAAAAAATTATTTGTTATTACAGAAAAAAAACCTAGTAGGCAAAACAATGAAGGTTTACGTTTGAAGTACTGGTACGTTTGTGTGCAAGAGACAAAATAGAAGGATTTTATAAACAAATGCACATTCTTGTCAGAAATCATTTGAATAAATAGCCTTTTCATTTTTCAATTCTTCAACTTAATTGATTCCCATGGTTTTCTACCGTTTTTTATTTTTCCATTAAAGCCATTTTAGAGATATTACTTTAAACATATCAATTAATAGGACAGAATCTTAAAGATTCAATAAAAATCAATATATTAATGTGGGGGGGGGGGGGGGGGTTTGGGGGGGAACATTAACTTCTGTAATACTCAATTTGGCTATAATTTTTAAACACCCCTTTTGCAGAAAAATGTGACATCAGTATAATTAGGATTTAGTGACCAAAATTCACAACAATATAAAGCCACCACTGACGACCATTAAATCTAGCCACGGAAGTTAAATGGCAACACTAGTTGTGTAATAGTAGTACATGTACTAGACTAGAGTGGGTGATATTCATTTTATGATAAATATACAGGTGCCTAGATGGAAGCTTTGGGCCTTTTCAAATCGCTGGCCTTGTCTTTGCTTAAGGCGATTTTATATTCCCAACTGCGAGATTCCCTGATACAATTTTATGCCTGTTGTGCTTCAGAAACATGCAATCAATTGATATGAACCCAAAAGTTAGGCTATTTGCTTAAATTTTTATTCTCAGTGATTCGGAATTCGGAGGCGAAGCCGAAACGAAGTAATGGTTTTGAAAAGGCCCTTTGTGTTCCCTTTGATGACCTGTAATCTGGGAAGAAAATTATGCTGAGTGATATTAACTTTATTATATCTATAGGGAGTTTCTAAACAGGTCAAACGAAATAAGTCCCCCCCCCCCTGGGAAATGTGCATTTTTCTGGAAAACCGTTAGGCTCCTTAACCTGTTACAAAAATGTAAAATGTAGTCTGAAATGTTACACTTTTATGGTGTAATAAAGTTTCACCCAACAGTTAACCTTCGCCTTGAAATGCTGTTATTTATTATATGTGATGACCAATAAAAAAAATGACACTTTTTCATAGGGAGTGGACAAATGGAGAAAATCATGTTTTTTTACAGAATTTTTTAATATTCCTTCCTCACTTGAATTAATTTTCCTAAAGTGTACAAATGTAAACATGCATTTAATGTTTTTGTTTTAAATTTTCTAAATTTACGAAGTACAGTAAATTAGAGTCACCCAAGCAAAACAATTTTGTTAAGGCATGAAGGTTTTGTGGAAATGGAAAGTTTTTTGTTTGTCCTTTTGTTTCACTGAGTATTAAAAACAAAAAACATTAAATGCATGTTTACATTTGTACACTTTGGGGAGATGTCATTTTCTGCCATTTTTGTCGAAAATAACACGATAACACGCATGGGGTTCACGGACAGAAATAAAGGGAACAAAATTAGTGGGTTCGAAGCAGGATTTTTCACAATTTATCGATTATTATTGCCCTTTTTAGGGGAGGTATTTGTTAACGTCCTTTGGGTATTTGTGCACAATCTCCACGTGCATCAACATTACGTCGACATTTAATTTTTTTAGACTGCTTTTTTCATTTTCAATACAATTTTTGTCATTGGATGATAACAATTAAGGTAAATAACAACCCTTTTCAACTACAAAAGACAATATGTTAAGATTGGATGCCAAAAACCTTTTATGCGACCACCGCGCATCTATATGCGACCACCGCGCATCTGTATATGCGACCACACCGCGCATCTGTAGTATGCGACCACACCTCACATCAGCTGTATATGCGATTACCGCGCATATGCGACCACCGCGCATCGAAGGCAATGTTTTTAATATCCCATCATGGTATGGCCGCCGGTTACTTCACGGCTCGCTATCCCGGTGTGGCGGTCTCACTTCTCCGGGGTGCTCACTTCTCCGAAAGGGAAATCTCGCTTCAATACGCATGCGCAAAAGTGCGCAGTGGCTTACATTTTCGCCGACTTTATTCTGTGTGCTGAGTTCTTTGGTAATGTGCTGGTGCGCGTGCACGTAAGATTGTAGGATGATGTGTCTACGTTACATACAGCTAGGGTACCAGTAGAATTCAGAATTTCCGCGGCGACGGGGCCGTGCGGCAAAATTGTACAAGGCATCGTACAACTACTGCTGTACTCAAACCAACATATCGATTGGATTGTAGATTTATTATACTTATTCATGATGACAGAAATAGGGTCAAATAAAATGTGTTTAAAAAAGTGTAGTTGCCAGTTGCATTTATTTACAATACATGTAATAATAACGAATATACGTAATGCGGTGGTATGCCTATCCATCAAAAAGATTTATGCCTCATGGATGTGAGTGCTCAGAGATATAATTAAAAATTCCCCTCGGTTCAGTCAATCATTCCTATCTGATGAAAACAACTTGCTACAATCTTCAAAATAAGATATTTTCCAATCTGTGTTGATCCTGTTGCCCAATTCGGTCGTCTTTTCCCTATATAGTTATCGAAAATTGGTCTTGAAATCAGCCACATTTTGCGATGAAAAATATGGTGAAAGCGCCCTCTGTCGGTAGCTCGGTATCAGGAGAAGTGAGCACAGCGGAGAAATGAGTATGTGATTGTAACGTGCTGACTTATCCGCTCAATCTGCCCGGAGAAGCTAGCACGCCGGAGAAGTGAGACCGCCACACCGGCCCACCGCGTGTCTATATTTGCGACCACCGCGCAGCTGTACATGCGATCACCGCGCATCTGTATATGCGACCACACCGCGCATCTGTGCGACCACCGCGCATCTGTATATGCGACCACCGCGCATCTGTATATGCGACCACCGCGCATCTGTATATGCGACCACCGCGCATCTACATATGCGACCACCGCGCATCTATTATGCGACTACCGCGCATCTACATTTATAACACCTCACTCACAGATTCTGTGTCTTGATTGGCCGAGAGCGCGGCACGTGTCACTTGCTATTTTTACTATGTTTTACTTGCGCTATCCAAAAAGACTATACCACGCAAAAAGGACTATGCGCATAGCAACACACGAACTATGCGCAAGGCAACGAAAGCGTGACTGAAACCCAGACGTGTGTTTCGGTGCATTGCGTAAACATTGCTCTATCACCTTCGCACCCGTTCATCAAGGCAACAAAGTACACGTATGATCGAGAGACGTATAATTCGGAGATTTTTTGTCATTACTATACTTTCAGAAAGCTTAAATTGTGCAGAATCTGTGAGTGAGGTGTTATAAAACAAATATTGACTGCTCTATTTAGCGTTATAGTAAAACTAGCCTCCCTCGGTGATCCATGGAGCATTCTATTTTCCCTCGGCTTCGCCTCGGGAAAATAGAATGCTCCATGGATCACCTCGGGAGGCTAGTTTTACTATACCACTCAAAGCAGTCAATATTTGTATAATATGCGACCACACCGCGCATCAGCTGTATATGCGCATCTCTACATGCGACCACTGCGCATCTCTATATGCGACCACCGCGCATTTCTATATGCGACCACCGCGCATCTCTATATGCAACCACCGCGCATCTCTATATGCGACCACCGCGCATCTACATATGCGACCACCGCGCATCTATATATGCGACCACCGCGCATCTGTATATGCGACCACACCGCGCATCTGTATATGCGACCACACCGCGCATCAGCTGTATATATGCGATCACCGCGCATCTGTATATGCGACCACCGTGCATCTGTATATGCGACCACCGCGCATCGAAGGCAATGTTTTTAATATCCCATCATGGCCGCCGGTTACTTCACGGCTCGCTATCCCACCGCGCATCTATATATGCGACCACCGTGCATCTATATATTTATTTATTCCATTTCTTTACCCAGGGTGTGCCCAAACAGTTTAAAACTGGTTTTCATTGGGGCCCTGCATATACATCATCAAATAAAATAACAGTACATATTATAAATACAAGGATATTACAGGAATTCTAAACATTAATACTAATTCTGATTTACGAGATAGGCGAAAACCCGCCAAATAAAAACCTTTTAGGTGAAAAATAAGAAGGGGAAATTCCTATCCGGCTCCACATTATAGCGGCAACCAAGTTCTAACTCCGTAGATCAGCGCAATTGGCATAATATCTAACACTCAGATGGCATGTCGGAGCTCTGATTTAAATGTGCTTAATGAGTCCAATGTTCGCAATTGTTCGGGCAGATTATTCCAAATATTTGCACCACTCACAGCGAAACTTGTGGCGTAGCATTCTTTTTTGGCGAAAGGAACTTTCAGTGCCGTGTGGGTTGATTGCCTTGTTTCGCGAATTACTGTAAGTGGTTTGAAAATATTTGTCATGTACAAAGGAGTCATTTTGTTGATACTTTTGAAGACAAGAATAGCCTTTTTTGACTTGACTCTTTTTGAAAAAGGGGTCCAATTAAGACGAGCAAACATATCCTCTGAAGGGGTGAGGAAGGTACATTTAAGGATTATTCGCGCGGCTCTTTTGAGACATTTGTTTAACATATTATCGTGAGATATGTACCTTCCTCCCCACACAGTACAACAATACTCTAATGTTGGCATAACTAGACTTACAAATAGTGTGTGCAAGCTGTGCTGAGGAATACAATCACGGATTCTTCTTAGTATACCTAATTTAGACACCACATTTTTTCTTACGTATTCGACATGTGGGCCCCAACTTAATGCTTCATCAATTACACCCAAACATTTATAAGACTTCACAATTTCAATACGACTACCAGCAATGCATACATTTAAATTAACATTAGATATTTTCTGCCTAGTACCAATAAGCATGCATTTGGTTTTGGTGGCATTTAAAGCTAGCTTGTTTCTTCCGCACCAGTTGTGAAAACTAGTAAGAGCTGTATTTAAGCTACTTTCTATTATATTAATGTTGGAGGAGCTACACGTTAATGTGGAGTCATCTGCATACATAAATAAGTTGCAGTTTGGGGCAATACAAAATGGAAGGTCACTAGTATAAACAATGAATAAAAGTGGACCTAGTATCGACCCCTGTGGAACACCAGTGTTTACAGACAGGACCTTTGATATGGTGCCGCCAATATTCACAGACTGACTACGTTCACTTAGGTACGACTTAAACCAATTTATTACAGAAGATGACATGTTCATCCTTTCTAGTTTCTTTAGTAAGATTTCATGATCAACACAATCAAATGCTTTACTGAGGTCTATAAACACACTGCCTATAACTTGTCCATTCTCCATGGCCGCAAAACACTTGTTTGTTAAGTCATGTAGGGTGCTTTCAGTTGAGTGCAGGGGTCTAAATCCCGACTGGCAACTAGGAATCAGATTGTTTTCATCAAGATATCTATATACCGATGAGTGCACCCATCTTTCTAAAATCTTAGAGATAATTGGCAGTATAGAAATTGGACGATAGTTACCTGTACTACATTTATCTCCTCCCTTGTGAATTGGTGTTACTAAAGCATGTTTCCAATCTTTAGGGTATCGCTCACATCTTATAGACAGGTTAACAATATGAGTTAAAGATTTAATGATATAAGGTGAAGCAATTTTAATCATTTTAACACTAATTCCATCCGGACCTGTTGCTTTCCCAACCGACATGGATGATATTTGCTTTCGAACAAACTCTTCTGTAATGTTAGGTACTACGCAATCTTCATCAACAGAATCAAATATAGAGGCGCAGCTGTATATGCGATCACCGCGCATCTGTATATGCGACCACCGCGCATCTGTATATGCGACCACCGCGCATCTGTATATGCGACCACCGCGCATCTACATATGCGACTACCGCGCATCTACATGCATATGCGACCACCGCGCATCTCTATATGCGACCACCCCGCATCTCTATATGCGACCACCGCGCATCTCTATATGCGACCACCGCGCATCTCTATATGCGACCACCGCGCATCTCTATATGGGACCACTGCGCATCTCTATATGCGACCACCGCTGTACGCTCAATGTACGCTCGACCTATCCAGTTATAGAGATCAGTGATATCCCACCGCGCATCTATATATATATGCGACCACCGCGCATCTGTATATGCGACCACCGCGCATCTGTATATGCGACCACCGCGCATCTACATATGCGACCACCGCGCATCTATTATGCGACTACCGCGCATCTACATATGCGACCACCGCGCATCTACATATGTAATGTTAGGTACTACGCAATCTTCATCAACAGAATCAAATATAGAGGCGCAGCTGTATATGCGATCACCGCGCATCTGTATATGCGACCACCGCGCATCTGTATATGCGACCACCGCGCATCTGTATATGCGACCACCGCGCATCTACATATGCGACTACCGCGCATCTACATGCATATGCGACCACCGCGCATCTCTATATGCGACCACCCCGCATCTCTATATGCGACCACCGCGCATCTCTATATGCGACCACCGCGCATCTCTATATGCGACCACCGCGCATCTCTATATGGGACCACTGCGCATCTCTATATGCGACCACCGCTGTACGCTCAATGTACGCTCGACCTATCCAGTTATAGAGATCAGTGATATCCCACCGCGCATCTATATATATATGCGACCACCGCGCATCTGTATATGCGACCACCGCGCATCTGTATATGCGACCACCGCGCATCTACATATGCGACCACCGCGCATCTATTATGCGACTACCGCGCATCTACATATGCGACCACCGCGCATCTACATATGCGACCACACCGCGCACTGTATATGCGACCACCGCGCATCTGTATATGCGACCACCGCGCATCTATATATGCGACCAACGCGCATCTGTATATGCGACCACACCGCGCATCTGTATATGCGACCACCGCGCATCTACATATGGGACCACCGCGCATCTACATATGCGACCACCGCGCATCTACATATGCGACCACCGCGCATCTACATATGCGACTACCGCGCATCTACATATGCGACCACCGCGCATCTGTATATGCGACCACCGCGCATCTGTATATGCGACCACCGCGCATCTATATATGCGACCACCGCGCATCTGTATATGCGACCACACCGCGCATCTGTATATGCGACCACACCGCGCATCAGCTGTATATATGCGACCACCGCGCATCTCTATATGCGACCACCGCTCATCTACATATGCGACTACCGCGCATCTACATATGGGACCACCGCGCATCTGTATATGCGACCACCGCGCATCTGTATATGCGACCACCGCGCATCTGTATATGCGACCACACCGCGCATCAGCTGTATATATGCGACCACCGCGCATCTCTATATGCGACCACCGCTCATCTACATATGCGACTACCGCGCATCTACATATGGGACCACCGCGCATCTGTATATGCGACCACCGCGCATCTGTATATGCGACCACCGCGCATCGAAGGCAAAGTTTTTAATATCCCATCATGGCCGCCGGTTACTTCACGGCTCGCTATCCCACCGCGCATCTATATATCGTCAGCGTTTTCACGAAGAGACGAATTTGGCCACGGGGAGTTGGACATTGGTTTTGAGAAAATCAGGTTTTAAGTTGGTCACTTTTTGAAAAAGAGATTTCGCCTATTTATAAAGCACATATTAACTTATATTTGGTACGTACAGAGAGGTAAGATCTAACACTATAACAATATACATATTAAATAACACTAACAAACTTAATTGACGAGTAATTAATGTAGATATGAATTTGTCTGTTCGTGAAAATTCCAAATCTAAGGTGGTGACTTTTTTGCCCATAGCGCACGAATTCGTCTCTTCGTGAAAACTTAAAAACTAGTTTTGCCCAAATTTGTCTCTTCGTGAATGTATGTACAATGTATATACATTATACGCGCGTTGTTTTTGCACTCGGACAACGTTATTTATATCTATGCAGGTGCAAAATACAATTTGGCTGTTCGTGAAAATTCACAAATTATATTTCGTCTGTTCGTGAAAATTCCAAATCTACGGTGTTGGCTTTTTTGCCCATAGCGCACGAATTTGTCTCTTCGTGAAAACTTAAAAACTTGTTTTGCCGATATCTGTCTCTTCGTGAATGTATATACAATGTATATACAATGTATATTGTGACAATTTTTTAAACATAATCCGCCCGGTCCTTGAATATGCTGCGCCTGTGTGGCACTCTGGTCTCACTTCTAAACAATCTTCATGCATTGAAGCAGTCCAAAAACGAGCCTTTAAAATAATTATGGGCTATAGTTACTTAAATTACAATCATGCATTGTTAACATTGAATGTTGAGACTTTGGCCCACAGAAGGGAGGACCTATGTTTAAAGTTTGCCAAATCGTGTGTTTTCTCTGAGCGTTTTAAGACTTGGTTTTTAAAAAATAACTCTACTTATACCATGGAACTGCGGCAGAAGCGACAATTCATTGAGCCTAAAATTAGAGTTGAAAGGTATGGCAAAAGTGCGATCCCATACCTTACCAAATTGCTCAATATGCATACTTGATCATTGGCAGCATAGAAAGATACAATGTGGTACATTTTGTTTGATAAAATTTGTGTAACAAATGTTATTTTCATATTTAATAGTACATCTTTAAACCCTTTTTAACTTATTGTGATAATTGTTTTGTCCTTTTAATTTATTGTATATTTTACTGTACATCGAACCGCAATTCGACCTTTTTGGCCGTGAGAGTTTGATAATAAGTAAATAAAAAAAAATTAAAAAAAATTAAAAAAACCAAATATGCGACCACCGCGCATCTCTATATGCGACCACCGCGCATCTCTATATGCGACCACCGCGCATCTACATGCGACCACCGCGCATCTCTATATGCGACCACCGCGCATCTCTTTATGCGACCACCGCGCTTCTCTATATGCGACCACCGCGCATCTACATGTGCGACCACCGCGAATCTACATATGCGACCACACCGCGCATCTGTATATGCGACCACCGCGCATCTGTATATGCGACCACCGCGCATCTGTATATGCGACCACCGCGCATCTGTATATGCGACCACACCGCGCATCAGCTGTATATATGCGATCACCGCGCATCTGTATATGCGACCACCGCGCATCTGTATATGCGACCACCGCGCATCGAAGGCAATGTTTTTAATATCCCATCATGGCCGCCGGTTACTTCACGGCTCGCTATCCCACCGCGCATCTATATATGCGACCACCGTGCATCTATTATATGCGACCACCGCGCAGCTGTATATGCGATCACCGCGCATCTGTATATGCGACTACCGCGCATCTGTATATGCGACCACCGCGCATCTGTATATGCGACCACCGCGCATCTATTATGCGACTACCGCGCATCTACATATGCGACCACCGCGCATCTACATATGCGACCACCGCGCATCTGTATAAAAATATGCGACCACCGCGCATCTGTATATGTGACCACCGCGCATCTGTATATGCGACCACCGCGCATCTTTATATGCGACCACCGCGCATCTCTATATGCGACCACCGCGCATCTCTATATGCGACCACCGCGCATCTCTATATGCGACCACCGCGCATCTCTATATGCGACCACCGCGCATCTCTATATGCGACCACCGCGCATCTCTATATGCGACCACCGCGCATCTCTATGCGACCACCGCGCATCTCTATATGCGACCACCGCGCATCTCTATATGCGACCACCGCGCATCTCTATATGCGACCACCGCGTATCTCTATATGCGACCACCGCGCATCTCTTTATGCGACCACCGCGCTTCTCTATATGCGACCACCGCGCATCTACATATGCGACCACCGCGAATCTACATATGCGACCACCGCGCATCTGTATATGCGACCACCGCGCATCTCTATATGCGACCACCGCGCATCTCTATATGCGACCACCGCGTATCTCTATATGCGACCACCGCGCATCTCTTTATGCGACCACCGCGCTTCTCTATATGCGACCACCGCGCATCTACATATGCGACCACCGCGAATCTACATATGCGACCACCGCGCATCTGTATATGCGACCACCGCGCATCTCTATATGCGACCACCGCGCATCTCTATATGCGACCACCGCGCATCTGTATATGCGACCACCGCGCATCTGTATATGCCACCACCGCGCATCTCTATATGCGACCACCGCCCATCTGTATATGCGACCACCGCGCATCTCTATATGCGACCACCGCGCATCTCTATATGCGACCACCGCGCATCTCTATATGCGACCACCGCGCATCTCTATATGCGACCACCGCGCATCTCTATGCGACCACCGCGCATCTCTATATGCGACCACCGCGCATCTATATATGCGACCACGGCGCAGCTGTATATGCGATCACCGCGCATCTGTATATGCGACCACCGCGCATCTGTATATCCCATCATGGCCGCCGGTTACTTCACGGCTCGCAATCCCACCGCGCATCTATATATGCGACCACCGTGCATCTATATATGCGACCACCGCGCAGCTGTATGTATGCGATAACCGCGCATCTGTATATGCGACCACACCGCGCATCTGTATATGCGACCACCGCGCATCTGTATATGCGACCACCGCGCATCTGTATATGCGACAACCGCGCATCTGTATATGCGACCACACCGCGCATCAGCTGTATGCGATCACCGCGCTTCTGTATATGCGACCACCGCGCATCTGTATATGCGACCACCGCGCATCTGTATATGCAACCACCGCGCATCCAAGGCAATGTTTTTAATATCCCATCATGGCCGCCGGTTACTTCACGGCTCGCTATCCCACCGCGCATCTATATATGCGACCACCGTGCATCTATATGCGACCACCGCGCAGCTGTATATGCGATCACCGCGCATCTGTATATGCGACTACCGCGCATCTGTATATGCGACCACCGCGCATCTGTATATGCGACCACCGCGCATCTACATATGCGACCACCGCGCATCTATTATGCGACTACCGCGCATCTACATATGCGACCACCGCGCATCTACATATGCGACCACCGCGCATCTGTATAAAAATATGCGACCACCGCGCATCTGTATATGTGACCACCGCGCATCTGTATATGCGACCACCGCGCATCTGTATATGCGACCACCGCGCATCTGTATATGCGACCACCGCGCATCTCTATATGCGACTACCGCGCATCTCTATATGCGACCACCGCGCATCTCTATATGCGACCACCGCGCATCTCTATATGCGACCACCGCGCATCTCTATATGCGACCACCGCGCATCTCTATATGCGACCACCGCGCATCTCTTTATGCGACCACCGCGCTTCTCTATATGCGACCACCGCGCATCATTATGCGACCACCGCGCATCTACATATGCGACCACCGCGCATCTACATATGCGACCACCGCGCATCTGTATATGCGACCACCGCGCATCTGTATATGCGACCACCGCGCATCTCTATATGCGACCACCGCCCATCTGTATATGCGACCACCGCGCATCTCTATATGCGACCACCGCGCATCTATATATGCGACCACCGCGCAGCTGTATATGCGACCACCGCGCATTTGTATATGCGACCACCGCGCATCTGCATATGCGACCACCGCGCATCTATTATGCGACTACCGCGCATCTACATATGCGACCACCGCGCATCTACATATGCGACCACCGCGCATCTGTATATGCGACCACCGCGCATCTGTATATGCGACCACCGCGCATCTGTATATGCGACCACCGCGCATCTGTATATGCGACCACCGCCCATCTGTATATGCGACCACCGCGCATCTCTATATGCGACCACCGCGCATCTCTATATGCGACCACCGCGCATCTCTATATGCGACCACCGCGCATCTACATGTGCGACCACCGCGCATCTACATATGCGACCACCGCGCTTCTGTATATGCGACCACCGCGCATCGAAGGCAATGTTTTTAATATCCCATGGCCGCCGCTTACTTCACGGCTCGCTATCGACCACCGCGCATCTGTATATGCGACCCCCGCGCATCTGTATATGCGACCACCGCGCATCTGTATATGCGACCACCGCGCATCTGTATATGCGACCACCGCGCATCTGTATATGCGACCACACCGCGCATCAGCTGTATATATGCGAAGGCAATGTTTTTAATATCCCATCATGGCCGCCGGTTACTTCACGGCTCGCTATCCAACCGCGCATCTATATATGCGACCACCGTGCATCTATATATGCGACCACCGCGCAGCTGTATATGCGATCACCGCGCATCTGTATATGCGACTACCGCGCATCTGTATATGCGACCACCGCGCATCGAAGGCAATGTTTTTAATATCCCATCATGGCCGCCGGTTACTTCACGGCTCGCTATCCCACCGCGCATCTATATATGCGACCACCGTGCATCTATATATGCGACCACCGCGCAGCTGTATATGCGATCACCGCGCATCTGTATATGCGACTACCGCGCATCTGTATATGCGACCACCGCGCATCTGTATATGCGACCACCGCGCATCTACATATGCGACCACCGCGCATCTATTATGCGACTACCGCGCATCTACATATGCGACCACCGCGCATCTACATATGCGACCACCGCGCATCTACATATGCGACCACCGCGCATCTGTATAAATATGCGACCACCGCGCATCTGTATATGCGACCACCGCGCATCTCTATATGCGACCACCGCGCATCTCTATATGCGACCACCGCGCATCTCTATATGCGACCACCGCAATGTTTTTAATATCCCATGGCCGCCGCTTACTTCACGACTCGCTATCGACCACCGCCCATCTCTATATGCGACCACCGCGCATCTATATATGCGACCACCGCGCAGCTGTATATGCGACCACCGCGCATTTGTATATGCGACCACCGCGCATCTGCATATGCGACCACCGCGCATCTATTATGCGACTACCGCGCATCTACATATGCGACCACCGCGCATCTACATATGCGACCACCGCGCATCTGTATATGCGACCACCGCGCATCTGTATATGCGACCACCGCGCATCTGTATATGCGACCACCGCGCATCTGTATATGCGACCACCGCCCATCTGTATATGCGACCACCGCGCATCTCTATATGCGACCACCGCGCATCTCTATATGCGACCACCGCGCATCTCTATATGCGACCACCGCGCATCTACATGTGCGACCACCGCGCATCTACATATGCGACCACCGCGCTTCTGTATATGCGACCACCGCGCATCGAAGGCAATGTTTTTAATATCCCATGGCCGCCGCTTACTTCACGGCTCGCTATCGACCACCGCGCATCTGTATATGCGACCCCCGCGCATCTGTATATGCGACCACCGCGCATCTGTATATGCGACCACCGCGCATCTGTATATGCGACCACCGCGCATCTGTATATGCGACCACACCGCGCATCAGCTGTATATATGCGAAGGCAATGTTTTTAATATCCCATCATGGCCGCCGGTTACTTCACGGCTCGCTATCCAACCGCGCATCTATATATGCGACCACCGCGCAGCTGTATATGCGATCACCGCGCATCTGTATATGCGACTACCGCGCATCTGTATATGCGACCACCGCGCATCGAAGGCAATGTTTTTAATATCCCATCATGGCCGCCGGTTACTTCACGGCTCGCTATCCCACCGCGCATCTATATATGCGACCACCGTGCATCTATATATGCGACCACCGCGCAGCTGTATATGCGATCACCGCGCATCTGTATATGCGACTACCGCGCATCTGTATATGCGACCACCGCGCATCTGTATATGCGACCACCGCGCATCTACATATGCGACCACCGCGCATCTATTATGCGACTACCGCGCATCTACATATGCGACCACCGCGCATCTACATATGCGACCACCGCGCATCTACATATGCGACCACCGCGCATCTGTATAAAAATATGCGACCACCGCGCATCTGTATATGCGACCACCGCGCATCTGTATATGCGACCACCGCGCATCTCTATATGCGACCACCGCGCATCTCTATATGCGACCACCGCGCATCTCTATATGCGACCACCGCGCATCTCTATATGCGACCACCGCAATGTTTTTAATATCCCATGGCCGCCGCTTACTTCACGACTCGCTATCGACCACCGCCCATCTCTATATGCGACCACCGCGCATCTCTATATGCGACCACCGCGCATCTCTATATGCGACCACCGCGCATCTCTATATGCGACCACCGCGCATCTCTATATGCGACCACCGCGCATCTGTATATGCGACCACCGCGCATCTGTATATGCCACCACCGCGCATCTGTATATGCGACCACCGCGCATCTGTATATGCGACCACCGCGTATCTCTATATGCGACCACCGCGCATCTCCATATGCGACCACCGCGCATCTCCATATGCGACCACCGCGCATCTCCATTATGCGACCACCGCGCATCTCTATATGCGACCACCGCGCATCTGTATATGCCACCACCGCGCATCTCTATATGCGACCACCGCGCATCTCTATATGCGACCACCGCGCATCTCTATGCGACCACCGCGCATCTCTATATGCGACCACCGCGCATCTATATATGCGACCACCGCGCAGCTGTATATGCGATCACCGCGCATCTGTATATGCGACCACCGCGCATCTGTATATCCCATCATGGCCGCCGGTTACTTCACGGCTCGCTATCCCACCGCGCATCTATATATGCGACCACCGTGCATCTATATATGCGACCACCGCGCAGCTGTATGTATGCGATCACCGCGCATCTGTATATGCGACCACACCGCGCATCTGTATATGCGACCACCGCGCATCTGTATATGCGACCACCGCGCATCTGTATATGCGACAACCGCGCATCTGTATATGCGACCACACCGCGCATCAGCTGTATGCGATCACCGCGCATCTGTATATGCGACCACCGCGCATCTGTATATGCGACCACCGCGCATCTGTATATGCGACCACCGCGCATCGAAGGCAATGTTTTTAATATCCCATCATGGCCGCCGGTTACTTCACGGCTCGCTATCCCAACGCGCATCTATATGCGACCACCGTGCATCTATATATGCGACCACCGCGCAGCTGTATATGCGATCACCGCGCATCTGTATATGCGACTACCGCGCATCTGTATATGCGACCACCGCGCATCTGTGCGACCACCGCGCATCTACATATGCGACTACCGCGCATCTGTATATGCGACCACCGCGCATCTGTATATGCGACCACCGCGCATCTACATATGCGACCACCGCGCATCTATTATGCGACTACCGCGCATCTACATATGCGACCACCGCGCATCTACATATGCGACCACCGCGCATCTGTATAAAAATATGCGACCACCGCGCATCTGTATATGCGACCACCGCGCATCTGTATATGCGACCACCGCGCATCTGTATATGCGACCACCGCGCATCTCTATATGCGACCACCGCGCATCTCTATATGCGACCACCGCGCATCTCTATATGCGACCACCGCGCATCTCTATATGCGACCACCGCGCATCTCTATATGCGACCACCGCAATGTTTTTAATATCCCATGGCCGCCGCTTACTTCACGACTCGCTATCGACCACCGCGCATCTGTATATGCGACCACCGCGCATCGAAGGCAATGTTTTTAATATCCCATGGCCGCCGCTTACTTTACGGCTCGCTATCGACCACCGCGCATCTGTATATGCGACCACCGCGCATCTGTATATGCGACCACCGCGTATCTGTATATGCGACCACCGCGCATCTGTATATGCGACCACCGCGCATCTGTGTATGCGACCACCGCCCATCTCTATATGCGACCACCGCGCATCTCTATATGCGACCACCGCGCATCTCTATATGCGACCACCGCGCATCTCTATATGCGACCACCGCGCATCTCTATATGCGACCACCGCGCATCTCTATATGCGACCACCGCGCATCTACATATAATAATAATAATAATAATAATAGGCATTTAGAACGCTTTACACAAGAGTACCAAAGCGTGTACAAAGGTCAACCATTAATAAATTCAAGAACACATGATTAAAATAAATATGATTTCAAAAGTTTCTTGAAACTGTCAACAGATTGCGCAGCTCTGATGGCAGAAGGCAGTCCATTCCAGGCCTTAACAGCAATGATATTGAATCTTTTTTCTGCAAATACTGAGTTACTGACTTTTGGCATAGTCAAGCGGGTGGAGTCCATAGAGGATCTTAGTGGGCGAGCTGGAGCATATTTTGTGAAATAGTCCGAAAGATACAATGGGGCGTGATTGTTTAAACATTTAAAAACATACAGCAAAACTTTGAAGAGGATCCGCTTAGAGATTGGAAGCCAGTGGAGCTCGTTCAGTAAAGGTGCCACCTCAACTCTTCTCCCAACTGCATAAACGGCCCTCGCAGCGCTATTTTGAAGACGCTGAAGGCGAGTAGTGTCTTTAGACGACAAGTGAGTGAAAAGGGCATTACAGTAGTCGAGCCGTGATGTAATTAAAGCTCGCGCAACATGGTGGGAGGTGTCAATGTCAATAAATCTACGGATACGCCATAAGTTTTTGATTTGAAAGTTGATGGTTTGGCGGAGACGGTTGACATGATTTGAGAATGACATAGTTGAATTGAAGAAGACTCCCAGGTTTCGAATAACGTCGGAAGGTTTAATATTTGATGTACCAATAGTGAGTTTCAATGGAGGAAGGAGTCTGAGACTATAGGTTGAACCTGCCACAAAAAACTCCGTTTTAGAGTCATTCAGTTTGAGGTAATTTACTGACATCCATGAACGAATTTCAGATATGCAGGCGTTAAGAGTGGTAAGAGAGGCTTCGAGATCACCAGGCACACGAGGATTAAATGATGTGTACAAAAAATTATTGAGTGTCATCAGCATATATAGTCTATATTGTGTTTTCGAGCAATTTCTCCAACTGGTGCAATGTAGGTAGTGAATGTCAGGGGACCGAGCACTGATCCTTGTGGTACTCCAAAATCAGCTACAGATGGGTCCGACAGGTGACCTCCTATGTTGACTTGACTTAACCACCCCTGCAAATATGATGCAACCCATTTGAGAGCGACACCAGATACAGCAAAACGCTTTTCAAGTCGACTTAAGAGGATGTTATGATCTACAGTGTCGAAAGCAGCACTCATATCCAACAACACCATCAACACCACTCTCTTAGAATCCATTTCAGAGATGATGTCCTTTGTAACTTTGATAAGTGCACTCTCTGTGCTATGCATAGCTTTATATGCGGACTGGAGGGGGTCTGTGAGTTTGTTGGTATTCAGATGTTGTATAAGCTGAACTGCGGCGCATTTTTCAATGATCTTGGCCGAGTGCATTAAATTGCTGACAGGTCTGTAATTTTGAAGATTGTCCTCATCAAGGGAGGGCTTCTTGAGTAACGGTGTAACAACGGCATGGTGAGCTGACTTGGGAAACACCCCAGATGTTAAGGAAGCATTAACAACAGCAGTCAATGCTACCGCGCATCTACATATGCGACTACCGCGCATCTACATATGCGACCACCGCGCATCTGTATATGCGACCACCGCGCATCTGTATATGCGACCACCGCGCATCTGTATATGCGACCATCGCGCATCTGTATTTGCGACCACAGCGCGCATCAGCTGTATATATGCGATCACCGCGCATCTGTATATGCGACCACCGCGCATCTGTATATGCGACCACCGCGCATCTGTATATGCGACCACCGCCCATCGAAGGCAATGCTTTTAATATCCCATGGCCGCCGGTTACTTCACGGCTCGCTATCCCACCGCGCATCTATATATGCGACCACCGTGCATCTATATATGCGACCACCGCGCAGCTGTATATGCGATCACCGCGCATCTGTATATGCGACCACCGCGCATCTGTATATGCGACCACCGCGCATCTGTATATGCGACCACCGCGCATCTATTATGCGACTACCGCGCATCTACATATGCGACCACCGCGCATCTACATATGCGACCACCGCGCATCTGTATAAAAATATGCGACCACCGCGCATCTGTATATGCGACCACCGCGCATCTGTATATGCGACCACCGCGCATCTGTATATGCGACCACCGCGCATCTGTATATGCGACCACCGCGCATCTGTATATGCGACCACCGCGCATCTGTATATGCGACCACCGCGCATCTCTATATGCGACCACCGCGCATCTCTATATGCGACCACCGCGCATCTCTATATGCGACTACCGCGCATCTACATATGCGACCACCGCGCATCTGTATAAAAATATGCGACCACCGCGCATCTGTATATGCGACCACCGCGCATCTGTATATGCGACCACCGCGCATCTGTATATGCGACCACCGCGCATCTGTATATGCGACCACCGCGCATCTGTATATGCGACCACCGCGCATCTCTATATGCGACCACCGCGCATCTCTATATGCGACCACCGCGCATCTCTATATGCGACCACCGCGCATCTACATATGCGACCACCGCGCATCTACATATGCGACCACCGCGCATCTCTATATGCGACCACCGCGCATCTCTATATGCGACCACCGCGCATCTCTATATGCGACCACCGCGCATCTCTACACTCTTAAAAATACGTGGTTAAAAAGTAACCACGTCGTGGTCATCTTTAACCACGTTCCCGTCGTCAGATATGCACAGACGACGTACGTGGTCAAAATGACCCCGTGCGACGTGGTCAACAAAAACAACCACGTATTGTTGTCAGATTTTGACAACAATCGTGGTTAAAATATAACCCAAATCCCGTGGTCAAATTAACCCCTTTCCGTTGTCATTTAGAATAACCCCATTTTCGTGGTCACCAATTTGTCCACGTTATATGAATATGTTTAGAAATCTATGGAGAATTTACTGGAATGCTGTGGTATTAAACTAAATTTGAAAAGGTAGTATAGGTAGGATGCGATATAAACACATGAAGACAGTCTATGTATACGATTACGAGTAGCCAGTTTATCATTTGGTACTGTAAACACACGCAGCCTTCTAAATTTAGTACCGCAACCGGCGCCCCAGTCTGGCTACTCTGGCATATTTCAACTGGATTCGCGCTACACCGACCGGTCGTACCATGCACGCGTATCGGGAGCGGCGGCCGGCCGAATAGTGAAACACAAGTCATGTACCGCAATGGAATCGCCAGTGCACGCTATACGTTCGCATACCAACACAGCGTCGCCGGCTAACGTAAAAATGAGTGCAAAAATGCAGCGTAACTTCGGTACGCACGAACTTCCCAAAGTTAACCTAGACCTACACAGACTGTCTTCACTGCTTTTACCACATCCTACCTTCAAACTTTGCAATACAGTATTGAAAACCCAGTATTCAAGCAATTTCTCCTTCGTTTTAACGCCGCGTTGTCAACAAAGTTGCAATGGCGGCCGCTTCGTGTCAAAATTCGCGCGGTGGTCGACATGTCACGCTCCGTACATGTACATGTACATCCGCGAACAATTATGTAGGTCTACCATAAGTTTGCTTGTAAAATGTGAAGTACCATTTCTTTCTCACAAAAACACTCATTTTATTTTTTAACTACATTTTAACTTAACTGTTAACTGAATTTACTTTTAAAAGCATTCTTATTTAATAAAGTCATGATATGCGACCACTGCGCATCTACATATGCGACCACCGCGCATCTGTATATGCGACCACCGCCCATCGAAGGCAATGCTTTTAATATCCCATGGCCGCCGGTTACCTCACGGCTCGCTATCCCACCGCGCATCTATATATGCGACCACCGTGCATATATATGCGACCACCGCGCAGCTGTATATGCGATCACCGCGCATCAGTATGCGACCACCGCGCATCTGTATATGCGACCACCGCGCATCTATTATGCGACTACCGCGCATCTACATATGCGACCACCGCGCATCTACATATGCGACCACCGCGCATCTGTATAAAAATATGCGACCACCGCGCATCTGTATATGCGACCACCGCGCATCTGTATATGCGACCACCGCGCATCTGTATATGCGACCACCGCGCATCTGTATATGCGACCATCGCCCATCTGTATATGCGACCACCGCGCATCTCTATATGCGACCACCGCGCATCTCTATATGCGACCACCGCGCATCTCTATATGCGACCACCGCGCATCTCTATATGCGACCACCGCGCATCTACATATGCGACCACCGCGCATATACATTATGCGACCACCGCGCATCTACATATTCGACTACCGCGCATCTACATATGCCACCACCGCGCATCTCTATATGCGACCACCGCCCATCTGTATATGCGACCACCGCGCATCTCTATATGCGACCACCGCGCATCTCTATATGCGACCACCGCGCATCTCTATATGCGACCACCGCGCATCTCTATGCGACCACCGCGCATCTCTATATGCGACCACCGCGCATCTATATATGCGACCACCGCGCAGCTGTATATGCGATCACCGCGCATCTGTATTATGCGACCACCGCGCATCTGTATATGCGACCACCGCGCATCTCTATATGCGACCACCGCGCATCTCTATATGCGACCACCGCGCATCTCTATATGCGACCACCGCGCATCTACATATGCGATCACCGCGCATCTACATATTCGACTACCGCGCATCTACATATGCCACCACCGCGCATCTCTATATGCGACCACCGCCCATCTGTATATGCGACTACCGCGCATCTACATATGCGACCACTGCGCATCTACATATGCGACCACCGCGCATCTGTATATGCGACCACCGCCCATCGAAGGCAATGCTTTTAATATCCCATGGCCGCCGGTTACCTCACGGCTCGCTATCCCACCGCGCATCTATATATGCGACCACCGTGCATCTATATATGCGACCACCGCGCAGCTGTATATGCGATCACCGCGCATCTGTATGCGACCACCGCGCATCTGTATATGCGACCACCGCGCATCTGTATATGCGACCACCGCGCATCTATTATGCGACTACCGCGCATCTACATATGCGACCACCGCGCATCTACATATGCGACCACCGCGCATCTGTATAAAAATATGCGACCACCGCGCATCTGTATATGCGACCACCGCGCATCTGTATATGCGACCACCGCGCATCTGTATATGCGACCACCGCGCATCTGTATATGCGACCATCGCCCATCTGTATATGCGACCACCGCGCATCTCTATATGCGACCACCGCGCATCTCTATATGCGACCACCGCGCATCTCTATGCGACCACCGCGCATCTCTATATGCGACCACCGCGCATCTCTATATGCGACCACCGCGCATCTCTATATGCGACCACCGCGCATCTACATATGCGACCGCCGCGCATATACATTATGCGACCACCGCGCATCTACATATTCGACTACCGCGCATCTACATATGCCACCACCGCGCATCTCTATATGCGACCACCGCCCATCTGTATATGCGACTACCGCGCATCTCTATATGCGACCACCGCGCATCTCTATATGCGACCACCGCGCATCTCTATATGCGACCACCGCGCATCTCTATGCGACCACCGCGCATCTCTATATGCGACCACCGCGCATCTATATATGCGACCACCGCGCAGCTGTATATGCGATCACCGCGCATCTGTATTATGCGACCACCGCGCATCTGTATATGCGACCACCGCGCATCTCTATATGCGACCACCGCGCATCTCTATATGCGACCACCGCGCATCTCTATATGCGACCACCGCGCATCTACATATGCGATCACCGCGCATCTACATATTCGACTACCGCGCATCTACATATGCCACCACCGCGCATCTCTATATGCGACCACCGCCCATCTGTATATGCGACCACCGCGCATCTCTATATGCGACCACCGCGCATCTCTATATGCGACCACCGCGCATCTCTATATGCGACCACCGCGCATCTCTATGCGACCACCGCGCATCTTTATATGCGACCACCGCCCATCTGTATGCGACCACCGCGCATCTCTATATGCGACCACCGCGCATCTCTGCGACCACCGCGCATCTCTATATGCGACCACCGCGCATCTCTATGCGACCACCGCGCATCTCTATATGCGACCACCGCGCATCTATATATGCGACCACCGCACAGCTGTATATGCGATCACCGCGCATCTGTATTATGCGACCACCGCGCATCTGTATATGCGACCACCGCGCATCTCTATATGCGACCACCGCGCATCTCTATATGCGACCACCGCGCATCTCTATATGCGACCACCGCGCATCTACATATGCGATCACCGCGCATCTACATATTCGACTACCGCGCATCTACATATGCCACCACCGCGCATCTCTATATGCGACCACCGCCCATCTGTATATGCGACCACCGCGCATCTCTATATGCGACCACCGCGCATCTCTATATGCGACCACCGCGCATCTCTATATACGACCACCGCGCATCTCTATGCGACCACCGCGCATCTTTATATGCGACCACCGCGCATCTATATATGCGACCACCGCGCAGCTGTATATGCGATCACCGCGCATCTGTATTATGCGACCACCGCGCATCTGCATATGCGACCACCGCGCATCTCTATGCGACCACCGCGCATCTTTATATGCGACCACCGCGCATCTATATATGCGACCACCGCGCAGCTGTATATGCGATCACCGCGCATCTGTATTATGCGACCACCGCGCATCTGCATATGCGACCACCGCGCATCTATTATGCGAATACCGCGCATCTACATATGCGACCACCGCGCATCTGTATATGCGACCACCGCGCATCTGTATATGTGACCACCGCGCATCTGTATATGCGACCACCGCCCATCTGTATATGCGACCACCGCGCATCTCTATATGCGACCACCGCGCATCTCTATATGCGACCAGCGCGCATCTCTATATGCGACCACCGCGCATCTCTATATGCGACCACCGCGCATCTCTATATGCGACCACCGCGCATCTCTATATGCGACCACCGTGCATCTACGCGACCACCGCGCATCTACATATGCGACCACCGCGCTTCTGTATATGCGACCACCGCGCATCTCTATATGCGACCACCGCGCATCTCTATATGCGACCACCGCGCATCTCTATATGCGACCACCGCGCATCTCTATATGCGACCACCGCGCATCTCTATATGCGACCACCGCGCATCTACATATGCGACCACCGCGCATCTACATATGCGACCACCGCGCATTACGTATGATTTGGTGATCCCTGTTGAGCATTTCCTTGGGAAAAACACAATGTCTTGTTTGGGAGGCAATTTTTGTTGCACCAACATCACCCCTTGAAGCATTCAGTGTGTGTGTGTACACCCAACTTGTTATTTTATCCTAGACCATCGCCATTCTTAATTCTGCTTTTGTTTATTTTCTTGATGGTTCTTAGGTTCTGAGGATATTCGGAATTCAAGCACAGATGAACTCCATCGTGGACTTTCTACACCACTATGGATTATGTGCACTAGGAGAGATGAGCCACTCGTTTTCTCCCCACTACTTATTTATAGCAGTGGAGAAAGGTTCATTCTCCAAGCCTCTCAGCCAAAAGAAGGAGAATAGTATCTCAATTTCTGTTTGCCAGCCGTGTTGTCATGTAGGATCTTTGACAATATAGAGACTAATTGCACAGGCATCTTCTGAACAATCAAAGCTAAAGATCTCTGCTCACAAATTTGCTCACAAATTTGCTCACAAATTTGCTCACCTGAATCCCCCAATTGTATGTGAAAAACAAAGTACACTCCCTATTATATGTTGTTTACACTGAAAGATCATGATATTTTTGAAACGGGTCCTGGTCAACTCAACTTTCTTATTTATGATGTTCATGCCTGCATTACAAAGAGCAGTTTGTATTTTTTTCTATGCTCGGGAAAATTCTATTTCAAATAATCAATTGTCAGCAGTAGAAAGTCTTGAAGTATAAAATGTAGGCTTAACATTAAAAGTGCAAACCTTATGTAAATATCCAAGATAAAACCAGATTCATTCAAATATTAAAAGGCAAAAATCCATGTACATCACTAACTACTATTATATCAAAAAAGGAATACAATTTGTGCAACCTATCGATCAAAAGCGATTTGAAAAAGGTTAGTTTAAGCAGCCTCTATTTGAGGCCTCAATCTATTTTTAAAACAAACCTCCTAATCCTGGCATGTCTTTAAAATTTGTGAAAACGTACTTCGAAAAAGCTATTATTGTTTTAGAATGTACTGGTGGTAGGGGGTTTCTAGTCACAGCAAAGGATCTAAAAGTGTTTTTATTTAACATTGGGATTTTCTTTTGCAGCTTTTTCTTTTGAAATATCTGCGCACTTATTTTGTAATTCTATTGTAGGTCCTCAATGTAATCCTTTGTTTAGTTTTATATTGAATGATTTGTAATTATGATGCCCTGTTTTAATCTGAATGTTTAACTTTCCATGTTATAACCTTTTTGCCAAATAAACCATTAGTAATAATACATGACAATTCTTTGCCCAAAAGTACATTATTTATTCTTGAAAGACGGACACAGCATATTAAAAGGGTGAATCTTAGATAAAATCTTAAAAAGAAAATTACTGAGTCTCTTCCCGAAGTAAAAACAGATTTCGTTTTTAGCAATGCAAACAAATTATTTTGAATAAAGCATTGGCCCGACACTTACAACCCCCCCCCCCCCCCCCACAACCCCCCCCCCCCCCCCCCCCCCCCCCCCAACCCAAAATAATAATAATAATAATATAAAAAAATAACAGAAAAATAACAGAAAAATGGTGCATGTTTCTTTATTGAAATATTAAAATTATGCCCCAAACAAAAACC
This sequence comes from Crossaster papposus, assembly GCA_037893245.1. Lineage (NCBI taxonomy): Eukaryota > Metazoa > Echinodermata > Asteroidea > Velatida > Solasteridae > Crossaster > Crossaster papposus. Next base: position 615,142 of record JBAIAA010000564.1, on the reverse strand, counting down.
AGTTTTCCAGAGGTTACGTTTACAGATTACGAGTTAAGAAGAAAATTTTGGTTGAGTGGATAAATGGCATAAATACATGTAAACAATGTACATTTATTCCTGGATACGGCTATTTTCCCCGTACGGTAGTGAAAGCAGGCGCAAAATAATATCGCTTCAGCCGTTTATTGTGGCGATGTTTCCACCCATAGCCCGGTAGCGAATTTTTTTTTCCCAAACAGGTTTGCACAATTTCATGAATTATTCAGTAGTTGCGTTGATCGCTGTACAACACTTAGGTTCTAGGTCTCCTTTTCCCCTTAAATTAAAAATACTCTAAAGATATCAATTTGACTAGGAAAAACGAGGTGACCTACTACAGCAGGATTCGAACCCGGGATCTTTGATCCAAAGCCAATCCCACTATCCACTACACTACGTATAGCAGCTCGACAACAGCTGTTCTTTAAAGTGATTTATTGTAACTAGTTAACTAATAACAACAATGCTGTGACGTCATGTTTTATTCCGATGAATAAACATAACTTCTCATCCAAACTACTGAATAATTCATGAAATTGTGCAAACCTGTTTGGGAAAAAAAATTCGCAGCCCGGTAACTCAACGAATCGTAACGAAGCATCACGAATGGCATAGAGTCGCTAGTCGAAGCCAGCCGAAGCCTCCCGAAGCCTCGGTGTTCCAAAACTTTAAGGCTTGTCGCGGAGCCTCATAAATTGAAGCCGGAGCCGAAGCCAAAGCCGAAGCCTGGAGGTTTGGAAAAGGGCCCTAAGGGATATCTTTGATAGCTATGCTAGCGCGCACACACAGTGCACAGAACAGGTAACAGCCGCTGACTTTGCTCAACAACGGCTAAGCAGTCGTGCATTTGAATCGGCGAACATTGCTTCACATTTTGAGGCCTGATTTTCTCACTTTTTTAAAAGGTAAGAACACACCGATAGTTTTAGTGTCTTCATTGATCCTTAGTGCCTACTGGGGACTAGCAGCATTTGTGTAAGTGGCCGTTTTCCGTGAAATTTTTGGGGAAAAGTGTGGGAGATCATGACATGGGGGATCGATGTGCAGACATTTCGTACAACGTTTCCAATGCCAATGCAATGGGTCTTGCTTGGAGTGGACCCTAATCACCCGACCATGTTCAAATGTTGAAAAAGGTGATTTTGGGGTCTAAGTTACTCGGACTAGTCATGCACACAGTTGTTTACAACATCTGGATGAATAGTGGGTCAAAAGTGTTCAGATTTATTGTATACGAACTTAGGAGTGTGGCCAATAGAAACGGAACGCGACAAATTTATGCCGGGTGCAAATGCGGCTCAAGGTCGGGGTGGGGGGGGGGGGGGGGGGGTCGCTTTTAAAAATACCCCAGGAGCTTTTTGAGTGGTTATTTTATCTCGACGGGAAGGTGCAACTCGCATGAAAAAAAAAGAGATTTGTAGCCACACACAATAGTGGAATAATTACCATTTGCCTAACAAGCCTTGAACCCACGGTACCTTAGAAACATGAAAAGAATTGTGTATGTGATTCGACTGGTTCGGAACGTGGTGGTCTGATCTTCGCTGCAACAGTTATTTGAGCACGTACGTGCATGAACATTAGTTATGACCCACCGAACTGTAGCAAAAAACCATGCTGTTGCAGGCCCGTACGCAGGATTTTTTTATGGGGGGGGGGGTGCGAATTTGTACTTGATGGGACCAACAATGGGACCAAAATTTTTTGTGTGCCAGTATCGTTATTTCTACATCAAAATACCATTATTTACCCCGGAAAATGTGGACCTTTTTGTAATTTGGGGGAGTGCGTACGCACCCGTCGCACCCCCCCTGCGTACGGGCCTGTGTTGCTTTAACCCTAACTACCCCAAACCCATCAAACTCCAACTGCAGCTTTCGCTAGGTTTTGGCAGGTTTGGTACCAAACCATAACAACTTGTTGTTAGACTTTGTTTGACTCAGTACCAAAGGCCGAGGGAGACCCTGTTGAATTCTGTGAGGTTCAGGACAGAAAGGCATGAGACTTGTCAAAATGTTAGAAATTTTGAGAATGCACAGGCATTTATACGTGAGTGACCCACGATAATACCACTGGCCAGTTATTACTGTACCAAGTCAATAAAACTTCAATAAAACTGTTGGAGTTTGGTAGGTTTAGTACTGTTAGGTTTAGTACAGTGTACCAAAAATTACTGAACATGTGTGAGCTGTTGAAGTTTGTTAGGTTTGGTATGCTTCCTAGTGCGAGAGCCTAGGGGGTTAGGGTTAAGCACAGCGCCACCAATGCCAGTTTTGGTTTCCTAAAAATATGACCCATATGCATGCACGATATGCACAGCCAAAGCTGCCGTTGGTGGAGCTATGCCTTCATATGTTCACAGCAACGTTTTGGGGACCTTCCGAAATGTTTACAAATGGCCACTTTGTTGCTCACAATATCCAGTATTTGAGCCACATTTACCGTATGAGGCTAGTGCGGTGCAGTCATGTACCATGGGATTGTAAACCACAAATTGTATAAAGTTCAATCTTTGAATATCAATCGTGCATCACAAGTCCAAGATTAAACTTGGACTAGAAACTTATCGTTTTACATTTTGACATAACCTGATGGTGATACCGTTAACTTGGACAAGCTACTTAATGCTTGTTAAGTAGGGTCCAAGTTACTTGGACTATTAGTATCACTCACACAATGTTGCAAATCCTGACTCATTGCTTCAGGTTTTTAATTTGGCCATTTGACAGTCGACTATGTCTAATCCATTCTAATCTCTCCCAAGTTAGGGTACAGTCATGAATGTACACGTGACACTTAGCTTTATAAGCTGTTTTGACATTGCACAATTTGGTACACTTGCCCTGCTCATCTATACATTGTATTTTCTTGTAGGCCTACTAAAGGTGTAAACAAGATGGCGACCGGTGTAACCGCGGAGTCAGTTTTGAGCTCCATCATCCAGGGTCATCTAGAATGCTCCATCTGCCACTCCCGATACCATGAACCCAAGATGCTGGACTGCTCACACAGTTTCTGTCTGAGATGCCTCCAAGAACTTAAGCAGAGCTATCAACCAGATGATGTTGAGGACAAGATAACATGTCCACTGTGTCAGAGGGAAACTGTCTTGCCCGAAGGTAGAGTGGCACAGTTGAACAATAATTATACTCTGATTTCTCTGGTTGAGGAAGTGGGCAAGCAGGAACAGATCCTAAAAGGTGACGAGACTGATGATGGGCCAGCGGTGGTAGTTTGTCAAGCATGTGATGAAGAGAATGAGGCTACTGCCAAATGTATTGATTGTGAGCAGTTTCTCTGTCTGGAATGTCATCATGCCCATCAGCGTTTCAAGGCAATGAAAACCCACAAAATTACACATTTGCACAAGCAAAGAGAGAAAGTCTCACAAACTGAAGTGAAAAAGAATGTCTCAAATTGTGGCATCCATCCTAGTCAGAAACTCTGCTTCTACTGCACAACATGTGAGCAACTGATCTGCAAAAAGTGCACGGTTTCAAGTCATAAAGATCCCAAGCACATATGTGTCACCTCTCATGTGGCTTTAGATGCCTTTTTGCAAGAAGCCCACGAAACAAACGCCAAAGTGGGTCGACTTGAAGCGCATGTTTCGCGAGATTGGGAAATTACTCGCAGCCGATTAAAGATGATGCTTGCTAGAACAACAAGGGACATTTCGAGTAAAGCAGCATCGAAAATTGCTCAAATTAGACGGCAGGAGATGAGGCTCCTGCAAGAAGCTAACTCTGCATACAGGAAAAAGGACAAGAGTTTGGCAGAAGTCATCTTTGCACAGGAGACAGCGAAAAAGACCCACAGTGAGATCACGGAAGAGGATTGCCTGGAAATCCTGAAACTCAGACAAGACCTTCTGTCGGAATACAAGGACGTGAAAGAGAACACTTGGGATGAGGTAAACAGTCACTTGTCATTCATTCCTTGCAAAGAGAAGGGTGATGATGAGGAGGTTGAACTTGGAACACTCAAGCTTGAAGAAAAGTGGGAACTGAAGCAAACACTGGGTGTGATGGGCTACTCAATTGCTACATTTTCTACAGGTAATATTGCTATTTCTTTAGCACAAACAGTTCGGAGTTCCTTGCTCACTACTCTAAGTCAGAATGACCAGGAAGAGTACTACATTCATGAGTCAAAACAAACTGGACTCTTGGACTATTCAATAGACATGGCTACAACCATTGATGAAGTACTCTTTCTCACCGGCAACCAGCCAGGGCTCGTCAAGGTGTTTAACAAGGAGTACCAGCTCCTCCGCCAGTTCTCACCAACTCAAACAGCAGACATGAAGTCTGCACCAACATGTCTCGCAGTGGACGACAGTCTGATAGCAGTTGGTTACAGGAGCAACAAGATATCTCTACACAACCCAGACGGATCTCTGATCAGAACACTGCCTGCTCCTATGATTGACAACTACCTGACCATCAGTAACAAGCAGCTTATTTACACAAATCATAACAAGAAAAAGTTGGTGTGTCTTGATTACCACGGCAACAATATCTTCCAAGTCGACTCGTTCCAGAATTCTGCTCCCCGTGGGTTGTGTTGCGACAAAGCCGGTGACATCTATGTTGTTGCATACTGCCAGTGTATTAGGGGCCAAATAGGTCAAATCCATCGTTACAGTTCAGATGGTATCTATGTAGACACCTTAATCAAAAATATAGAAAACACCCACATGCATAAAATAGCCTACATTCCAAATGGAAAGATTGTGGGGACCGGCAATGGTGAATTATCCACACGAATCTATCATAGAGTTTAAAAGTTGAAAAATACAGTTCCAAGAACAAAAAGGCGATCGCGAAAAAAACAAACATAAGGACCGCTGCCTGGCGCCGGTGAAAAACAATCGCCATTTTTCTTGCTTTTGTCCGCATCCGTCATTGTAAAACTTTGATATTAAACGATATTTACTATATTACCAATGGTATCTTTAAAATAATTTAAAGGTAGGATACAGCATTGGTAATTGCTTGAATTAACATAATAGTTTTGTGTTTTTTTCTTAAAGGTAGTATACACCATTGGTAATTGCTTGAATTATCATGAATGGGTAGATTTGGGGGGTCCGTTGTATTTCATAGTAAATATCGTTTAACTGACTTTTCCGAAGTTTTACAATCATGGATGCCGAGAAAAGCACAAAAAACAGCGTTTGTTTTCAACCGGGGTCGAGCAGTTATTCTTATGTTATCTTTGTTTTTTCGCTCTCGCCGTCCGTCTTTATAGAATTCAATTGTTTTGAATAATTACAGGATATCTAGCGCAATCCTTTTGCTGTATGCCTAGAATCATTATTTACTTTCAATTGAGTAAGGTATTTCTTAATAATTCAGTAGTAAATATTTTTGATATCTGCAAATGGTGTATACTACCTTTAATATATAGTAAATATTGTTTAACTGACGTGTCCGAGGTTTTACAATCATGGATGCCGAGAAAAGCACGACAAACAGCATTTGTTTTCAACCGGCGTCGAGCAGTTATTCTTATGCTATTTGTGTTTTTTCGCGATCGCCATCTGGCAATTCCGAATTTTTCTTTATAAAATGTTATTTTTCAGAATAATTACAGGATATCTAGCGCAATAATTTTGCTGGATGCCTAGAATCATTATTTACTTTCAGATGAGTAAGATATTTATTAATAATTCGGCATTAATTTGTTTTCTATATCTGCAAATGGTGTGTTCTACCTTTAACAATAATATACATGTACAAGTAATGAAGCTATACTGGTCTATATATTAACATGATCAACAACATTAAATTGTACATTTGGGTGGCACTTTGTCATTTGCAAAAAAAACCAAAAAAACTTCTGAATTATAATGAAATACCAGACTCAAGCATCCTGTGAAACTACTGCACCTGATGTGATGTGGTTTTCAAGAAAATTTGAATTTTGTATCAATTTCAAACTATTGCCGACCGGCAATCATTGTGAAAACCTAACTATTTTTAAACACTGCCCCCAATTTTTTGAATTTATCTGAAGGAAGTCAAGAAACCAGACTGCAAGAAAAGCACCTTTTTCTTGGTTTTTCCAGCTTCTGTGAAAACAAAACTTTAAACAGGTCAGCGTCACAATGTTAAATTATGAATCCCCTAACCCATCCATTTTCAAAAATTACAGCAAAAGCAAATGGTGTATACTACCTTTAAGCTATGGGTCATGAGTGAGTCATTAGGGAGGCATTTTACCAGAGGAACAAATTGTGTGTGTAGCAAAATGTTGTAAATAAATCCTTGGACTACTTCATCGAGGTACCAAACTGGCTTAATGTTCAGGAGTAAAGCATTTAAAAATGGGAATACAGCCAGATTTTCGTTCGTTTGTTTGTACACAAGATGTGAATGTGGCACTAATAAGTTACAATTTGTGGTTATAATAATTATAATTAGATTGGGTTTTTTTAAATGGCACCAACTAAAAACTCTTCCACGACACCTCCCCCCCCCAAAAAAAAAAAAAAAAAAAAAAAACCTAAAACAAACCTTAGATTGCTCTCCTCCCTTTATTTGAGTTGTCGTTAGAGAACAGAAAAACTAATCTTTTTAAATTGTTACATTTTCCGGCAATACAAAAATTGTTAACTTTTAAATAAGACATTTAAACAAAAAAAACATTTAGTTACGGAATATGATTTTAGAAATTGCAAATTATTTGCAGCAACAATAGTCCAGGAAGATCTTTCTGTGCACAAAAAGAAAAAGAAAAAATAGAAGAATTGTAAAATATATAAAAGGCCTAACACAGTTTATGGTAATTAAAACAAAATTGTTAACAGAAAAGTTGTTAAAAGTTTTGCTGTAAAGCATGAGTAAACAATATTTTAATTAGCTGTGTGCATGTACAAATATTTCATATAAACACTAAATTTATGCATCACTTCTTAAAGGGGTACTGCTTTAGATTGGGCGTTTTCATGTATACAAATTAAATGGATATGTTTGTGAACCTTTTTAAAAAATATAATATAACAATTCACACAACTATTCCTTCAAATTGCATGTTTTGGGTTTATTTTCATAACAAATAACAGTCTGCCATTTTGTAAAACCAAATTTTTGACTCCACAAAATGACAGACCGTGTTCACTAGACGTATTTCCAGTCACACGTGTCCTTTGAAAAAGCATGTGCCTATTACATTTCACCTCGCAGACATCATATAGACATCTAATAAAACCGAGACACGCGTTATTGTTCTCAGAACACACAGTTTGAAAGAAATATTTTACGCGTAATAATGCGAGCGTGCGTCCGTATTCTATACGCGAATCAATATTCATAGCAGTTTTGAGAAAGACGAATGTCATGTCTGGGTTTTATTTAAAGGCTACATGTACAGTGGCTACAAATCCCAGTGTGATATTGGTCGTGTACTCAATGCCTTTTTTGCGGCACCAGTCTGATTATACGAGATACAGCCAATCATTATTCAATGACAGCCGGAAATGCATCTCCGGATAATCCTAAATGTCTGCCAAGTCAATTGTAAACAACGTGTTGTTGTGTTTTTTCCCAGCTTTTTGGGAACGGTAAGACATTGAGGTAATTCATTTTAATCAGATGTTTGAAATAGGATAAGCAAACAATCCTGAAACATAATTTTCTGGGATTTCAGGGCAATGTACCCCTTTAATAGCCATCTCTATAATAAAAAGCAATTAATTATATAGGGCATGTTTTGTAGGCACAATTATAAAAACGAATGCATTGAAACAAAAGCTGAAGCAAATAAAAATGAATAAAAACATTTGTTGAATGGATCAAAGTGCATGACCTACTTGTTATTAAATGTTTTTGTTTACATTTTGCTTCATGACCAAGGTTATGTATTAATTGCATATACCAAACCATTTCAGCCAATCAGCGACCTGCGCCATGTTTGGGAACATACTTTTTTCAGTTAGTTAACTTCCCACACTTCGGTCGGACTCTCTGCATTTGTTAAGCATTTGTACTTAGTCAAAATATATGCAATGCAAATTTTCTGGAGGGCATACAATCCATCAATATTATGTGCAAGTTTAAACTAAATCTGCGTTTGAATTTTGCTGCAATGTGAGGTAACTCCACTATTATTGCATTCATGACCAAAGTTTGATTGCAACTTTGCATATAACTTTATAAGAACAATTTTTAGAAACTAACCAAAATGACACATTCATACGTACGGACTACGTACATAAATAGTGATTGCATATTATAGTCTATTTCTGAACTTTGTTCAGGCATGGAGCTAGATTATTGCTCCATGGTTCAGGCAGATAATAGAAACAGCTAGAGCACCATTCTCTGCTCGTTGAAGCTGCTGTCTTTGTCGTGTCTTTTCAAACTTGTAGTTGACATGAAGGTTGAATATGTAACAAACATAGCGCCATCAAGTGATATCCAAGTGACAGTTAAAAAAAAAAAGGGGGGGGGCGTACTTTTTCCTGTGTGAAAGTCTACATGCACCATTTTACAACATGCAATTTTGGAAACGGGTGTGACTGAATCCTGGAAACTACAGTTGTGAGAAATAATGACCCTACATGCACAATTCATTGTGCAAACAACAATGGATGCACCGAGCCCTGCCCAAAGCCCCAAATGAGGTCACCATTGGCATGTGTTGACCAATAAAAGATTGTGGGCTTGCACATACAGTGTTTATTTTTAACCTTCAAGCTATTTTTTTAATTTTTCGAGACTCATTTTTGTTCTCTTTACACTTAATGTATTTCTGGATCATAGAATCCCCCCATGAGAAAAATGCCACACAGAAATCAATATTTTATTTTTAAAAAGGTAAATTATTGCAACCCGCATTACTTGCTCATTACCATTTTTAGTCAGGTTGCTTAGGTCCAAATTTTGACGAGACCGTGACCGACTGGCCCAAAGCACCAAACTTGGTAGATATATTCTTTTGGTCCTAGAGAAGATATTTAGAAGGGGTGACACCTGAAAATTATCTTGGAAGGGTACCTAATTTGCATAAATCTAATTTGGTGCCTAATTTGCATATAAAATCTTTTTAAAAATTATGTGGCAATTTTTGTTTAGTTGAGTGCTGTATTCAGCCCTATATTAATTATTGATAGGGTTCAAGTTATGTATGTTTTACTTTAAAGTCAAAGTAGACTGATGCTTATAACTAATTATCACTAATTAAGACTAATTACAACATAATTATTAGTAATTTGATGAATAATTCATTTAGAAAGATTCAGTGTACAATTTTATATATTTGTTTTATTATTTGCACCTACAATTTGGAGGTGGGCTTCAATTTGCCAATTCAAAAATTGTTTTTATCCTTCCTGTCGTATGTTTGGAAAAGTTATTCTCTTATCGCTAGGGGAGATTATCTTTCTTTACTCTCGACCCAATATGTTACCTTCTTTTCAGTTTCCCTTCCTTGACAAAAACAGTATTAATATTTGGTGTAGCCATATTCCCTAAACTCACAAGAAACGAATATAGCTATTCCTCACTCCACACATCTCGAAACACAATTTAACCTTAATTATAAAAACAAGGTTTTATTTTTCAACAGCTTTACTTAACACAATCTTTTTTTTAGTAAAAATTAAAAACAAAAAATATATTAAAAAGAAGGCACTCTTGTTGCACACGTTTAATCAGGAATCCTAATAAGGCGCCCTTTTCAGCAGAACCTCCCCCATTAAATACAAAGCAAACAAAAAACAAAAGAAATACGGGGTTAATTGTGGTGCAACCGACACGTGCACAAACCCCTTTTTTATCCTTTTTCAAAGGATATCTCTTAATATCGGCCTGCACACACCGGTTTCTACCACTACTCTTAAAAACAAATTATTATATAATTTTTTTTTTTTAGAGATTGCTTTAGTGTTTCATTCTTTTTGATTACGACACTATTCCCCCCCCAAAAAAAACAGTTTGAGCTCGAAATCCACGACACATGTTCTTGTAATTATATCTCTTACCTATTGACTATCACCTAACGAAGAAAACAATATGTGTCATATGCCCCACTTAGGGATACCATAGGGTGTACACAACATACACTCATCAATTCGATAAAGGCCGCGGTGTGTGCGTCCTTAACAAACAAGACTACATACGTGAAGGGACACGACAATTAACAGGCCCCCACTATGAAGAAATTAACATGGACCTGACCGATGAAACCGCGGAATTAGTCTCTCAAGCCATACGCCAACTCTACATTGACGGACTCATATCGAAAGACATATCTGAGTTTCTTAACACCTGCAACCACGACATTAAAACACCTTGCCTTTACCTCCTACCGAAAGTTCACAAAAAAGTACCAGAAGGAACACGGTTCGTGGGGAGGCCAATCATTAGTGGTTGCGGAGGACCGACTCAATCCTTATCCAAATACATAGACTATTTCTTACTCCCAATTGTCAAACAGCAAAGCAGATACACACGCGATTCCGGGCATGTGCTTGAAAAACTAAATAACCTGACATTGGAGCAAGATAACTTATTGATAACACTGGATATAGTATCCATGTACACTAACTGCCCACAAGATGAGGCAATTGAATCAGTTTGTGACGCACTTTCAATGGCCGACGACAGACTATACGCAATACCCAAGCCCACGACAGACCACGCGCGAAGTCTACTTGAACTCATTATGCGTCGAAATTAACACGTTTGAATTTAATGGCAAGTTTTTCAGACAAAATATTGGCGTGGCCATGGGCAGCGAATGCAGTCCGGAGATTTGTGACATAACCCTATTCAAATACGAACTAGACAAAATCCTCCATCACAATCCCTCAATTGTGAGCTACATGAGATATAGAGACGATGTTCTTATAATCTTTAACGGAAATGAAAAGCAGGCTGCTGACCTAGTGCAATCACTTAATAAAATTCATCCCACGCTGAAGTTCACGTCTGAGATCTCGCACCGCCAAGTCACTTTTCTCGACCTTATCTACAAAGGCGAACGATTTATACATGAAGGGATATTGGATACTCGAGTCGCTATCAAAAAAACTGATACATTTCAGTACCTAGCTCGAGATTCAGCACACCCTAAGTCGGTATTTGGCGGATTAATCAAGGGCGAAGTGACCAGATACAAACGTATATGTACCCATTTAAAAGACTTTGAGGAGAGGGTTGAGTTCTTCAAAGACAAACTTCAAAAGCGCGGATACACAAACGAAGACCTAGCCCTCCTTTCTCAAAGGGGCAAGACTCCCGCGGACCCTAAGCGTGACAAAAACAAAAACAATATCCCACTGGTGTTCGTCCTACCATACTACCCACATGTCGCGCACCCAGCCCTCAAACGGGCTACCCTCAAACACTGGCCCCTGATTAGCGAAAACGAATATCTGAATAGGATATTTGATACCCAACCCATCCTGGCATACAAACGGCACAAAAACATAAAAGATGAACTTGTTCGATCTAGGACTAAAGCATCTCCACAATCCAACCAAGAGGAACAAAATCTTGAAGAGGAGAATCTGCAAATTCTATTGGAACTATTGAAAGAACTAAACAATGATCAAAGAAATGGATCTCAAGACTAAAACAAAATAAATAAGTCAAACCCCACCCCCCCCCCCCCCCCCCCCCCCCTCTTGTCCTTGCCACGCGTCATATAAACCGACACACAAATAAAAACAAGGAAGGGAAAATGATAAGAAGATGACTGATGAAGTGCATGATATAGCACAGAAAATATGCCCTGCTCCCCTTCCAAAAAAGGGGAAAAAGAGGGGACGGCATATTATCACCGGTAATAATCAATCACTGTGTGAACGAAAAACAAAGGGACCACTGTTGCAATACACAAACCAGTCATCGCGTCGCCAAAACCCGAGACAGGGTTTGAAACTCTAACTCAGGGTTTGAATGTCTAACCCAATTGGCCTGCAGACGTTTGATGTATTTGCCCGTATTTGCACGAACTCCAACCACGGACTATCATCTAGCAGAGACAATGTGGCTAGAACTTACCCCCAGATGCGTATCTTACACAAAACAAGAACAAAAAGAGTTAAGAACTACGCTCTGGAGAGACCAGTCAAACCACCACTTTCTAGCATACCCACTAGTTAACGTACAATTACAGATCTATCTCTGTATAGACCAGTCACAAATACAATCCATATGATACTTGTCAGCAGACCCTTTTCCGCGTCTCAAATAAATAACGAAAAGCACGGAGGGGGTTCTTTTGAAACTTGTACAAGAAACACCCCCCCCCCCCCCCCCCCCCCCCCCCCCATTCCTACAGACTGTAATCTCGCGAAAAAAATGTGGCCTGAACTGACCTCCCATGAAGCGTATATCACTAGCAAAAAAAACCTTAAATTAATAATTACGCTCTGGGCGGGATAGTTACGCAACCACACTGCTGGCATACCAGCACATCATAAATTATACAGATCTATCTCTGCAGACCAGCCACACACCTACAATCCAATGATACTTCACGCAGCAGAACTGCTTCAGCATCTCCACAAAAAATAACGAAAACGATGAGAAAAAGTTCTGACTTGTGACAACTCCCATAAACACCGTCCCCGTCCCACATAGAATGAGTTCTGATTCACTGCAGCTAACTTTAGATTGATCAAAAAAAAATAAAAAATTACTGATCATTCCTTGAAGTATGCCTGCATACACCGGTTTCTCTGAGCTATACCTTCTTGCAAAAGCACTCCATTAGAATAAAAAAAACTAATAGCCTCACAGAATTTTTTTTTAAAAATCCACAAAACCCAGTATTACACGTCCTTCACGTTAATGTCCTTCCCAGGTGACCGAGAATCGTTCTAAAATTTTTAAAAACGGTGAGTGACATGTATGATTACGCTGCTTCCCAATAAACACGATACTTAATTTATTATTATCGTGGCCATCTTGGATTTCTGACTAAACATAATTACCTAGGCACATCATCAGCTAATTAATGTTGTTTAAGTGCAGAATATGTAAACAAAACCACCGAAGTAAATATTTCAAAATGACTTTTGCTTTCAAATGATAAAAATGTACCGAAATTAGTGCTTAAGAATAGGATTTTGCAGCCATTTTGAAATTATGCAAATTAGGTACCTTCCAAAAATATTTTTTTGTGTCACCCCTTCTAAAATTTATTTCTGGGGCCTATAGAAGGTACCTACCAAATTTGGTGCTTTGGGCCAGTCGGTCACGATTCCATCCCTAAGCTACCTGACTATTTGTGGGGCATTCATTAAACAACTTGCTTAGCTGCCGTGACTAGCCGTTGCTTCTTCATTTTAGGAGGTAAGTTCAATTTCTTTTTCATTCTGGTATTAAGAGATAATAGTCCATCTTTCACAAACAACAAATTTTGATAGTTCATAATACTGATACCCACCGCAAAATAACCTTATACCAGGGTGTGAACAAAGAGTTGCAAGTCTCCAGAGCATTTTGTGGTGGTCATTGTGCTTGCGGACTGTTTAGTACAGGAAAAATACTTCATTTTGTTAAGCAAACCTCGGACAAATTGCAACAGAATGTTTTTCACCACAATACATAAGGTCCCTAGAATGACATACTAAAGTAAAAGTCTTAACAAATCCAAGTGGTGGAAATATGACTAATTTGCATAAATCGTTAATCCCTGCCATGTAATATATTTTATTCACAGATTTGCGTATAATATATTTGTTTGATTGATGTTGCAATTTGTCAAACCTTATTTTTTCCTGTACTAGTTGTGGTTTCTAAGGAATTCTTTTTAGGTTTTTAGGGGGAGTTAACAATGGTCTCGAGAGTGTATTGGGTATGGGGGACTAACCGGTTCAGACAGGCGTGGTTTTTTTATTAAGGAACTTCTTGAAATGTTTGGTTTAATTTTATATTCAGACACTAAAAAGTGCCAGTTTTATAATAAAATAAAAAAATAAAAACATTTCAGTGTGTTTCAGGAAAATTAAATTGGCACATAGGTTTTGTTCGTGGGGTTTTTAAAGGCAGTGTCCAGATTTTGAATCAACCTAAATGTTTAGTAAATATTTTAGAAAGGGTCCCAAAAATGTTTGCTGCATGCACAAGAGGACAGAAAAAACAAATTATGTGGTTTTGAGCTTAAACCATACAGCTGTATGATAAAGATACAGCTCTATAACCTAAACTATGAACTTGAGAAAACTTGAAATAAATCACAATTAAAAATACCAATCACACGTGTAAATAATGACATATAAGTCACACAATGGATTCAATTTTGCTTGCTTTTCTTTTGCATTGATACACTATAGATAACATGTAATAACTACTGCCATATAGTAACAATATGCTTATTATGTATTGTTTACTGATGTTATAAAACTAAAATAATAAAAAAATTAACCCCCCCGACTGTTTATGATTTTAAAACAAAACAAAAACAACTTGCGATGTCATTTTAGAATAATAATTTTTGATACTAATTTTAATAGGACATCCTTTACGGCTTTAACTTCAAATTGTGAGTGTTTCTAGATATTTGTGCAATATGCACTCATTATTAAAGATTTGTACACCACAATTTTTGTTTTGTAAGAAAGCAAAATAAAACCATGATTGAAAAGCAAAATTTGACCAGGCGGCATAAACATATGACAGAACAGCGTAACATGTACACAGGGCGGGCTACCCAGTGATTGTGGAGAACACTGACTTGGTAAATCCATGTCATTTTAACATCTGTATAATTTGCTTTGAATATTAACAATACAATTTTAACCAGATAATTATGTCAGTTTTCATGAAACACATGTTCACTATACAAAAGCTTAAAGAATATATATATATTTCCATGTAACAAAGATAGGTTTATGACTGTTGCGACTGTTTTATTATCTGTACTTATATTGTTGAAACATGAAATGCCAAGATGCAGAGTTCTGCAATATTTTTACAGCACATCTAACAAATGTGGAACACCGAGATAGCTTATCTTGGAAAATGTGGTTGGTCAATTAAGCTTCCGTAGTTTACTGATGCTGGTTAAACAAAGTTTTGACATTCGCTGTCATCTGTTATCCCTCTCATAATGGGAGCAGTATGTCCTATGACTTGTGCAGCCGTAATAAGCTGTACAGCCT